>JARHVA010003855.1:1305000-1487500 GCA_037957365.1 Torreya grandis | reverse complement strand
CCATTTAAGGTTGTAACTCTTTGTGCTATGTAAATGTAGTCAACTATGTGGACTTCCTTATTGATCCATGTTTCAACATTATTGTATAAGAACTTTATAAACATGATTGTATGTTTTTAGCCATGGAATATGTGAATGACTCTTTTGATTCCAAAATAAACCATGTGAACCTTATTTTACTCTATGCACACAAAAGTGTTGTATGGGTATTTTATGTACATATTATGGAATAAGTTTGACTTAGTGTTGTTAATATGTTAGTGTGGTAATACCATCATAAAGTACTTATGCTATGTAACTTTTCCTCTGGAAACCCACTTCTATCAATTGAAATTTTCTAGGGTATAGTGTTGTATTCTGTAGTATAATCCAACATCACTACTCTTATAATGAGCATCGACATAAGTATGAGGTTGAGGGTAGAGGGGAACTATATCTATGATGATTTAGAATAAGTAAAGGATAGGAAGTGGAGTCTATTATAGACTAAAAACCCACTTTTTCCCTTTGCACAAGTAGCCACCTAATTCATTCAGGGTGTGTACCATGAGTGCCATAAGTTGGCCATGGGATCTTAGTGCATAATGGTCAATTTATAGATTTAATTTTATTTTAGCTACTTTTTGGAGGTTTTTGTAAAAATAAATCATCTGAAATTTTATTATTATGGGATCTTAGTGCATAATGGTCAATTTATAGATTTAATTTTATTTTAACTACTTTTTAAAGGTTGTTGTAAAAATAAATCATCTAAAATTTTATTAAGTGTAAACATGTTATGGATGAGATATTATTTTTGTTTATACATAATAGAGATACTATGGGATGAATATATTTGATTTGTTTTAAAGCATGACTAGAATTTATGTTGTTTTTATGCTAAGGAGTAATGTATGTTCTGATCAAGTAGATTTTAAAATCTTATGTACTTCCAAATGCTACCAAGAATTAAGTGCATAATGATGAAGGGATTGTAATCCCTAGAATCATCTTTTGAGCTTAAATTTTTTATAGATAGCATATTGTAAGCCTTTGGGTTGTATATGAATGCTTGGGATGGATTATTCAATGTGCAGTGTGGTCGGCGTTGGATGCTACACTAACCCATGAATGGTAAATATTAGAATAAAGTAATCAAGTAGTATGGGTTACTATCTTCTATTTTAATTCTATGTGAATGATATGAGTTTATTGTGCAAGTATAACTTATGTTTTGGGACACACTATTTTTGGATTTTTCAATTGTGATGGAATTCGGTTGGATTGGATTGGATAAGATTTGTGTAATTATTTTTATAAAAGTGTATATTTTTGTGGTGACCTATTACTACAATAAAGAAATGGTTAACCCAAAATTTGTTATTATCAAACTATTGATTCTAAATTTAGCTATCTAAGCTAAAAATTTATAAATGTCAGTATCTTTATATGAGATATTACCTATAATTCTTGATTTGGAAATTATGAAAACCCTCTTGTTGAACAAGAATTAAGGTGAAGTTGATCACCATGACCATAAATTTGTGGTTTTTGCCTGAATGGCTAAAAGTTACACCTACATAGGTGACTATAAAATTTGTAATTTTAGAGTAACTGCATTAAAAATAGAACCTTGATGATAAATTATACTAAGATAAGAATAGTTTTGAGGTAGCAACACAGTAGTAAATAACTGTTGGCTAAAAGCAAATTGCTGTGTGTCCTAATGAGGGCATAAATTAATCACCCAAGTTTGGAGGAACATGGAAATATAGTGTTGGAAAAAGTATATAGCTCCTTATTTGTTTAACATGGTTTCACAATATGACACATGAACTGATAATACATTTATATCGAGATTTTTGACTATCCTTATGCAAATATTTAGAATGCTAACAAGTAAGGCTAAATTTTCCATCTATAAGGTGTGTTATATCCTCATGTTATAATGAAAGGTAAGCTAATTTTAATTCCCTTCGGTATTACTACTAAAATATGTAAGTATATAATTAGCATAATAATATTTTGATTAAGTAACTGATAAAATATTTATCTATTGGTTGCTTAATTATCAAAACATATTTGTTGGTGTTTTATGTTGTGAAACATTTCATAGAAATTGTGATTAAATTTATTTTAGGTAGCATGATCCCCAATTGTTTAAATATTCATCAGGATGACTTCTCTCTAAGAGGCGGAGGATTTTATGACCATCCCATGTGGATCATTGTACTTTTTATAGACACATTAGTCTAGCTAGTTTAACATGCCCTAATTGACATTTTGATCACTATTATAGCCTATTATTCTAGGGTAGATGTGATTTTGATTGTCATGTTTGGATAGTCATGAATTATTAATTATTAAATTTGATGTTTATGATTAGTTTGATGATGACATATGCTATATTATGTTCATATCACTTTTATTATTACTTATTATTTATTTGTTGAGAAGATACTTGGATGTCATGATTGGTGGTTATAAAAATAGGTCAATTGAGCTAGGATTGGCAGTGGACTTTGATAAGTAGGAAACTAATGGGTAGGAGTTATGAGAAACCGGATTGGTATCGATATGAAAAATTTAATTTGATATGAAGTTTTAACCCATTGATCATCTTAGTCCTCTAGCTTGTTTTGGTTTGTCTTTAATTAATTGCTTTATGATGTTTGGATTTTGTCTTAACATCATTTCATGTTTACATTATTTGTTCCTCATTCCTTGTTAGCTTAGTGAATTATTTTGAGCCTGTCTCTCTTATCCCCATTTACATCTTATAATTAGTTTCTTTATTGTGTTGGGTGTTGTTGTCCAAGGTGGGATTCAGCTCAAAACATGTATGTTTTATCTTTTGTCTTGGGCCACATTTTTATTATGGGATTTGATATACCCTTGGTTCTTTAATCCTACATGGGCCATGACTTGACCCCTAGACATAATGATAGATGTTTCATGGAGGATTTGATTTCGCATAGGAGAATAATATTATTCAATCATAATATGAATTGACTTACACTCTATACCAAAATTTGAAAAAGGTCTTTATTGTCATTGATTATGTGGGTTGTGTATTTTGTCTCTAAATGCCTTCCATTACTATATTTTATGCATGATTTGAGTTTAATTCCATGTTATGCAAAATAAAATTTGGGTAAAATTTTTTTACTGTCATTTTTATTATTTTTGGCTAGGTTGTTGTCTTCTAACGGCCCTATTATTATTATTATTATTATTATTATTATTATTATTATTATTATTATTATTATTATTATTATTATTATTATTATTATTATTATTATTATTATTATTATTATCATTATTATTATTATCATTATTATTATTATTATTATTATTATTATTATTATTATTATTATTATTATTATTATTATTATTATTATTATTATTATTATTATTATTATGCATTCTTTTTGGGAAGCTCGAAGGGCATCGAACTCTCAATGCTTCCATTGGTATTTTATTTTTATGCATTCCTTAGGGAGAAGGGAACGGCTTCAAATGCTCAATATACATCCATATAAAAACTTATAGTTACATCCAACCCGTAGGCTAGATAACATGAAGCCACACCACATAGAGATGGGAAGTAAAGAAAAATGTTCTGAGGGGGAGTTAGATGGAAGTCTTGAAGATCCACGATGATGGGCAATGGGAAAGAAAGGATGGGAAACTAGTAAGAATGGCCTCTTGATGATCTGTATCATCTAGTCAAGTAAGTGGGGTTTATATTTCGTTCTACACCTATGATTATATTGTTATATATTTATCTTCTTGTAGAGTTTATTAAAATAAAATAAAGGACCCTTAAATACATAGAATCTATATTTGTAGAATGGCATTGCTATTAAATTTTACCCTAGTTTGATTGCATCAATGTGTGTCTAATATTTTCCTTTCATTTTTTGTGATGGGTGTAAATTTAACCCAGCTAGATGATTTTATCAATAGGCTAGAATGAGCCATTAAACATGAGGATCGAACTCATCTCACCTTGCAAAAATCTAAGTGATAGGTTCTTGTTTAATTATAAAACCATTGGGTTGTATTTTAGATTATTGGTATCTTTGGACATAATTTTAAATGCTGACACAAACCAACACATGTTTACTATGAAGTCATTAGACTTTATAAGAAACCCATAATGTATTAAATTTAACACAACCCATAGTGGGATATGCCTATATTCCTTTCTCTACCTTAATGGTAAATAATGTATTAAGAACCTTGAGTTGGGAGACCTTGGAAGATTGGGTTTTGGAATTTTAGTTATGAATGCCATTATACATGAATATGTTGGCCTGTGTGGTTTAATTATTGTCTCTAATTTTTAAAAATAAATCTCCTTCTAATTTGAACATTTTACTGTAATTAATTAAGACATAGAGGGAAAATGAAATCAATATTACCTAGTATTTTAATGTTAACTTATTTGGTTATACAGTAGCTTGATTTTATTGTAATCAATCTCTCTTACTTAGCACTATTTTTAGTTATTCATCCTAAATCATGTTTGACCATTTTGACCCTATATGGGGCATGAATAATTATATATCTTCATGATCAAACCCACCTAGAACATATTTTCTTGTCCATGGTTGTATGGATGTAGGTGGTTAAAATTCATGAATGGGTAAAATACTTGCATCCGAGAATGCTTGGTTTTATATGCCTTTATGCTTGTTTGGGAAGTAACTATTGATTGTACCCTCTTATGTGATGGATTAGCTGTCATGTGGATGAAATATTAACTCTTTAATTTTGTGATTTTGTGATGTAAAGGCCTAAATGTTTTTATATATGTATGTGGAATCAAGGAAATGCCTGTTTAACTCCACCAATTAACTTATTTATTGAAACAATATAGTTATATTGGTTGGGCAATTTTATTTCTTGAAGAAACTTCTAATTGTGAGAATTTTATTGGCCATGCTAAATGACTTTGATGATTCATTTTATTTAATATGAGTCAAGGATTGATGGGTTTTGATTTATAATTCAATCATTACCGATGAATTTTGACAAGTTAGATAATGGGATACCCAACTACCATGCTTCATACAAATGTAAACCCCTAAATGAATGGGACTATTTGTGAACTTTTCTTATTGATTTTGTTATGTGTATGAGTTTAAAAATGCTCATTTTTTTGGTTAGATGTTATGATTATTTTTTATGAATGTTTTTAGGTTCTCTTTTATTGGTTGGTTGTGTATGTAAGTCATGAATGAAATTCTATCTTATTAAAACTTTTGTGGTGTAGGGTAGTTATCCTTGCGAGTATGTATTACCATTTTGTACTAGTTAATTACTATTGTTTATAGTTTTGGGGGATTTTTCAATTGTTTTATTTTTTTGGAATAGGACCATGTTTTGTGTTACGTTAATGCTCATCTCTACTTGGTAAAACCTCAATCCCTGATTCTACCATTTAGATGATGGTTGGGGTGGTCAGGTCCACTGATGGTTGGGCTCATCAAGGTGGACCTTCAAGTTATCATTATATAGACTTATCACTTCATATCCTGTTTCTTGGATTTTTGTTCTTATATATGGATTTGTTCCTAGTAGAATACTTGTAGATTTTTAATGTTATTCTCAATAGTTTTTGTTAATGAAATTGATGCTTATATTAGTATTAAGAAATATGTATATTAGATTGTGGTGAAGAATAATATCATGTTATCTCTTGATTTTTATTTAAATATATGAGAATGCATAACAAAATGTTCTATAGCATTTGGTACATGGATATCAATTCCATTGACTCTTTATTGGAACCACATTATCTAATTTTGATTTTTATTCAAGATTTTATGGATATAGACTTTGTATTATCATTATCACATTTTGAAAGTAATACTAGAATTATAAGATGGTTATGACTATTTTGGTAGTGAATGCTTAAATAACTTGGATAAGTACATCAGTGTTGTGTTGGTTATAATCACTCTTGATTTCTATTCAGGAATGTTACATAATTTAAATCTTTACATGAAAGCATATTTTTTTGATATTTTAAGGCTTATCTAATGTTTTATATGTTATAAATTACTTGGATATGGAACTACTTACATAGATTTGGAAATTTAAATTTGATATAGAAAATTACATGGTTGTATTCTAGATATAAATTCATTTACAATAGTAAATGAAACATTAGTTCCATATTGATATTATCAAGAAAACCATATTAATTACTAACCAATGTGAGTATTTTACTTGTTATTAACACCTTCTTTTTTTGTGCTTATAATGATGCGTGCCTCTTTTGATATACCTATATGATATGATAACATCAAATTTTCTTGTAAGTATATATTGGATTATGGTAATTTTAGTTCATAATTATAATTATGAGTTAACGTTATATGTTAATACTCTAGATGATTATGGGTTTAGTTTATAATTCAATTCGATAATGGAAAAGATTTGAGTATTGAATGATGGGGGTGTATTTAATTACTCATAGTTTATTGGGAAGTGGTTTAGTTTTAAGCACTGGAATCATATTTCTCCATTTAGGAGATTGTGTTATGCATATGGATGACATGAAGAATATTTAAATCATGTTAAGAAAACAAGAGTTGTAACGAGAGTCAACAAAATGTTATTGAGGTTATTCTAATCATGTTTGTGGTAATAAGAGGCTATGTAGAACCAAGATATCTATTAAACTTGGTTGTTAGCTTATTTATTTGGTCTATTTAATTATAATGACCCTTCTTCATTCTAGGCTTACATTGGTGTTTAAAAAACATGCTTGAATTGTAAAAATGTCATTCTATTATAGATATCTTCCTTTATTTTAATGGATGTATAAATACCCCTAGTGATGGCTTTAGGAATTTGATTGCTCAAATAATTGTAATTGCCTAATCAATTATTGATAATAGTCATTCCATCCCTTGTTGGGTTAAATTTTATTCTCGAAAAAGGTATATGTTATAATTCTTATTTTGTAAATGTAATAAGTTGTCTTCAAAAATTATATTGGGCCATATTTAATATCACCCTTGGAATTTATATGAAGTGGATACTATTACAATTATATAATTGTAAATCATTTTTAATTTCTATTTCTTCAGCAATGAGATTAAAGAGATCAAATTGAATGAGATTGGGGAGTACCAAATTCTAGTTCAATGGAAGCCATAAAATCCATAAAGGATATTACCTTTAGTAGTTGTATATTAAAATGATTCTAAAATAATGATATCAGGTTTGGAATAAAATTCCTATTGTTGTCTCTTCATGACAACTTTGTCCATATGGCTAACATGTTATGGACATAAATATTATTCCTTTTACCAATCATATGAATTATCAATTTTCCATAGTGAGACAAAATTAATTATGAAAGCATTACATTAAGTAAACTTGATTATATAGAGGTAAGTCAAATTTGTCTCATCGATTAGTACCACCAATTCTATTGTGGATGAACTATTGTGTCATTAAACATAGGATCAATTGGATTCTTGAAGGGATAACCAATATTTCACCTTATGATATAGTTTTATTTGAGGATCCTTCCTTGTAGTAAAAACTATTATGATAATTAGTGCATTCCAAATTGTGCAAGTATGTTATGGTTGGTTAGATATTTATGAGTTGATATTTGTTTGGATGATTTTCTATTAATATCCTTAATTATGCTAAAATTTACCTTTGAGTTGAAATATGGATTGATATACCTATGCTTTCTTAGCTTCTCTATTTACCGTTGTGGTGGATTCATGGGGGAATTATTTTATCCTCTAAACCTTCAACTTAATTCTCTTAGGATAATAAGATGCTTAAGTAGTGTTATTGGATTGTTAAACAATCTTATGAGGAATACTTTCATTGAGTATAGATTTTGGTGTATATCGGTGTGCACATACACACCAATACACCTTAAATTATATCTTCATTTTTGATGAAGAGCTCCCTTATTGAACAGTTTGATGATGTCGTAAACATGGTTATGTATCTATTGCCACCTAATAGGATATTGGTTGTAAGCATGAGAGAGTGTAACCAAATTATATGTTATCTCATGACATCAATTGTGTTTGAGTCCATCCACCCAATACCATTTTTTACTCTAAAATTTAGTAACTCTCATATTTTTTTTGGGGTTGTTTCATTATAATGTTCATTGTGTATTCATAGATATAATATTAATATTAATATAATATCTTTGAATATAGTATGAACATTATATAATATTAATAATACCATTAATATCTAATATATTATTATATTATAATTATGTCAATGAGATGTGGGTGAGTTGGTAAAGTAGATTCATTGTTCCAAGCCCCATCCATGTTAAAATATTTGGACCAGTTATGGTCATTGGTTGTATTTTTGGGGTTGTTAATGGTCATTGTTTATCTTCAAGGCCAATGGTGACTATCATTAGCAATAGTGGTAATATCTAGTATACATGTAGTATTCAGATGGTTAATAAATTACATGGGTACTGGGCCCCAAATTGTGTCCCAAACTAGTATACATTTCTATGAAAAGCTATCATCAATCAAACTATTATATTATTATAAAACTATATATTATATTATATTATATTATTATATATAAAATTTTTAGAAAAATAGTGATATCTTTGAAAACCCTACAAATGAAAAGCATCTAACAAGATGTGAGGTGAATATTTTGTTAGTTCCTCACCATGAAAATGCCTCAAACATTATATATATATATATATATATATATATATATATATATATATATATATATATATATATATATATATATATATATATATATATATATAGTTAAAGACTATGTTTATTTAGATTTAAATGTTTTTGTACACATACATATTTGTAAAGTTTTTAAAATAATAACATTATTATAATCTATCCATTGATTTCATTTTCTTTATGTATATGCAAGTTAAAATTAATTTTATATTTAAAAATTATATTAATTTTTTTTTAAATTTATTCTTTTATATTATTAACAAATACTTTTTGGAAGCCTTTTTAAACATCCCTCCAAGTTTAATTATTCATGTTTATAACATTTGACTAGGTAATTAAGATCTTGTTTCAGCTCTCATTACTAAATCAATCATCCATTTAACATTTATTCACCTACTTCCTTCGCTAAGTATATTTTAGTTAATATTATAGTAAGGGTTGAAATTCCAAAGTGAACTGAAAGGCTTATATGGGAACAAGTGCATAATATGACTGGTGAAGTATATTTCTATGAAAAGCTATCATCAATCAAACTATTATATTATATTAT
This sequence comes from Torreya grandis, assembly GCA_037957365.1. Classification (NCBI taxonomy): domain Eukaryota; kingdom Viridiplantae; phylum Streptophyta; class Pinopsida; order Cupressales; family Taxaceae; genus Torreya; species Torreya grandis. The sequence continues at coordinate 1,478,242 of JARHVA010003855.1, read as the reverse complement.
TATAAAACTATATATTATATTATATTATTATATATAAATTTTTTAGAAAAATAGTGATATCTTTGAAAACCCTACAAATGAAAAGCATCTAACAAGATGTGATGTGAATATTTTGTTAGTTCCTCACCATGAAAATGCCTCAAGCATTATATATATATATATATATATATATATATATATATATATATATATATATATATATATATATATATATATATATATATATATATATATATATATATATATATATATATATATATATATATATATATGTAGTTAAAGACTATGTTTATTTAGATTTAAATGTTTTTGTACACATACATATTTGTAAAGTTTTTTAAATAATAATATTATTATAATCTATCCATTGATTTCATTTTCTTTATGTATATGCAAGTTAAAATTAATTTTATATTTAAAAATTATATTAATTTTTTTTTAAATTTGTTCTTTTATATTATTAACAAATACTTTTTTGAAGCCTTTTTAAACATCCCTCCAAGTTTAATTATTCATGTTTATAACAATTTACTAGGTAATTAAGATCTCGTTTCAACTCTCATTACTAAATCAATCATCCATTTAACATTTCTTCACCCGCTTCCTTCACTAAGTATATTTTAGTTAATATTATAGTAAGGGGTGAAATTCCAAAGTGAACTGAAAGGCTTATTTAGAAACAAGTGCATAATATGACTGGTGAAGTATATTTCATAATTTACGTAAATGATAATAAATATATATTTAAAACATAGGATTATAAGATATGGAAAACAAACATGATTAGGTTCATGATGAATTCTAGCTACAAGACTATTTTTACTATTGGAACTCTTTACATTATATTAAAAAAATATAATTATATAAAGTTACAAAGTAAACAAAGTAAAACTAAAACTTTTTTTTGTTTCATATATGAAACATGTTAATATTGGTTATGCTATTTTTATTTCTTATCTATTTTGAGTTATGTAATTTTGAATTACATAATTTAGGTTTCATTCCATTTGAATTATATATAGAAAAGAAACATGAGTGATTATATATATCTTATATTAGTTATTACATCTTAAATTAGTTTGTCACATTTTTTAAAATTTTGTAATTATAAAACATGTTTAGTTATTAACATATAAATATTTTATATACTTTCATTTGAATAAAAATAAAAATATTTGGAATGAGTAATTAAGTTCTAACTTTCCATTAATTGATTTTGGGAATATTAAACTCATTCTATTATTATTATTATTATTATTATTATTATTATTATTATTATTATTATTATTATTATTATTATTATTATTATTATTATTATTATTATTATTATTATTATTATTATTATTATTATTATTATTATTATTATTATTATTATTATTATTATTATTATTATTATTATTATTATTATTATTAGTATTAGTATGTGATAACAACTTTGATTTTAGGAGGAGATCATTGTTGTACATGTTAAGTTATCACTATTATAATCATCAACATAGGATTTATAATATTTAATTATATCAATATTATTGAGTTTATTGAACATAAGATTAAACATAGAAGTTGGAAATAATATATCAATTATCAGGGATTATTTTTTTGTGCGAGATGTTTCACTACACGACATTTGGCTTCAAGTTAAAATTTATCTAAGAAGAAGAGTGTTATCTATTGGTAGAAGGATGCTCTTTCATAATTTTTTGATGGGGAAAGTTGGATTCTGATTCAGCTAATTAAGTGCCTAAGACTCCTTAGGGTCTGAAGGAAGAGGTGCACTATAAAGAGATTATATTATCAAAGCCCATTGTAGGGAATAGAATGTTTTTGAAATAAAAGCTTAATTGTTAACCTAATGTATATATTAATACAATAAATATATGGGGAAAATCTAAATGTGTTGATTATTTTCATATTACCATTCCTATTTGTCTAGATGAAAGGGATGAGAAAGAATGGATAGTGGTTGGTAGTAATAAAAAAGGAGATGGAAAAAATAATGTTGAACCCTCCAATATGATCTTTAGAACATAAAATTATATTATAAAAGGATAATAGGTCAAAATACCATAGCAAATTTGGGGATCAGCTTCAACAATAGCTTTACAACAGTTAGTTTGGTGATATGAGGATAGATAAATTTTTATTTGACCTTTTAAACTCAAATGTTTAGGTATTTATGTGGGTCATTGATAGTTATTTTTTAGATATCTTTATTTGTTGTTTATATTCTATATTTTAGTGTTTCCATACTTTCTATAACATTTGGATTCTTAGGCCATGGTTGTGTGTTTCTTTTCTAGGATCAAGGTAACTATTTTCAAAAACCTCCACCCATTACACATAATAATTAAAAAAATCATTTATTTTTATGATTTTCATTGTCAAACAACTATTCCAATGTACATTTTGAGCATTATGGTAATTATTATATTTTTACATTTAATATTGAGCAGGTTCATATATCTCCTCATCCATTTCAAAATAAAATTTTGGTATTTGTTAGATTATGAGTGGAGGTGTGCACATATAATCTATACTACTTACTAAATATTAGTGTTGTAACATTAATAACTAGAGGGGAAATTCTAAGATTTTAGTAATTTATTTATTTATATGTGTAGTTAATTTAATATTTATTTTGTATGGCTAGGTTTAATAGACTGAATATATATGAAAATTAATTTGGTGAAAACCAAAACTATATTTGATTATAATAAATGAGAAAAGATTAATAAATATATAGCATAAAATATGACCCTTAATTTCATTCCACAAGATGACTATTATTCTAATAGTACACAACAAAAATTATCAGATATCTTTGAACTTATTGTTAATAATATTATGAACAATATTATTACATCCACCTTTAATCTTTATGAAATATTGGGAGACCAAGAATGCTTCTAAAATTTTCAAAAAAATATCTTTCAAATATGTTTTTCACAATATTTAGTGTTTTCTCTATAGTAGGATAATTTAACAATTTTACACTACCATCCTTCACATAATGCATAATCAAATAGAATATTTTGTTGATGTACTAGGTTTGGTTGTGTAAGACTAGATTACTCACCATTTAAATAAAAAATATATTTTCAACCATTATTTTTGTTAACATAGCATATTCATCTTGTAAATTTGAAAGATAACTTCTAAGACACAAAATTTATTTAGTTACCTCTGAAGATGTCATGTATTCTAATTTTACTAAATACATTGACACTTGTGACTTATTTAACTTTCAACTAATGATTATTACTCCCAAATTCATTAGATCACTTAATGTAGATTTATCACCTTCAAAATAACTATCATAAACATAATATAAATTTAGATCTAGTTTAAAACCTCCTAGCCTCAAGTGTTTAAGCCTAAAATTATGTTATGTTTAGGTATCAAAGTAGTATTTTTTATGATACATGGTGACTCTATTTAGGTAATTGAATGAATATAGAAAGAACAACACCAATAAAATATATAACTAGTATAGTTTTGGTCATATATATTAGACTTCCAGTTAGCTATATGTATTTAATGGCATCTAGCAAATTTATGATGTATTCTAATGTCAACTTTCTTATTTTGATTTATGGGTGTACTAAGAGGATTACCATCTATCATTTTTAATTTTTTATAATTTTCAAAATTATATTCTTGTTTAGAAATAAAGATGTACTTTGAATTTTGAATCATGTTAATAGTAAAATAGTAATGTAAATAACTCATATTGTCATTTCAAATCTTTTCATCAACTATAATTTTTTTTACAATGTATATCTCATTATTTTCACTGAAGAAAATACCATCAACATAAAACCCTAGAAGTACAATTATTTTTATAAAAAGAGTTATTTATTTAGTGTCAAAATGATTGAAATTCATGTTTAGGAGGTGCTTAATGGGTTTTTCATAACATGCTCTTAGATATCATTTGAAACAATAAAATTATGTCTCTATCTTATACACTTTATGATATTGGTCATCAATTGTATAATGATATTGTTGAGCAATGTACATTATTTATTTGTGATCATAATTTATAAATGCATTTTTGAAATGTCTATTTGGTTAAGTTTTCATCTTTTCTATACCATCAAATCCAATAAAGTTTATCCCCATGTTTTTAACAAATCCATTTGGGACAAGCATTACATTTTTTTGTCAAGTGAGACATCTATTTTTTACCAATTTGAGATGTGATCCAAACCCCAAACCATTAGAAGAGTGCAAGTCCTGATGCTCTATGCACCTTGGTATGATATCATATCAATATATTTATGTAGCTATCCCCTAGGAAAAACATGTATAATCCTCAAGCATTCTCCTCACTATCCCTGCAAGTGCCATATTGAAATATTGGGCACTCTTATTGGGTAGAAAGATGCCACTGATAATGGCCATGAGTATTAGAACCTCCCTATCAATAACAAATAGTGGTTAAGGATTCTAAATGAGTAACTAATCTATCCAAATTTTTGTATATCTCTCTATGAGTTCTATATAAACCTTCCCCTAAAATATGGGGATACTTTTATGACTACAAAAATCATTGATAAGTGCCTATTCCTATGCTAGTGGTGTCTATAAAAGTCATTAGTCATGCACATACAACCTGAGGAAATGTCAGGTATCCTCAATTATAATAATAGCATGTTAAAGATTTATTACTAATGTTATGGTGATGTCATGGAGGTGTCCTGATGAAGGTATGAAGTCATTTGATTACCTAAGTGACAATGACAAAGTGTGCAATGTGCCTGTCCAAATGTGCTTGAAGTTGGATTGGTTGATCTTCAGTTTTGGCATGGTTGGAGATGTTTAGGGATGAGTATGGTGATTGGATCATGTGAAAGAGGCACCTAATATTTTATATATGATTTGAGTTCTTATGTGTATGAGTGGATTTCATCTTGTTATCCATATATTTCATCTAGACATTTTGGGTCTAGTGGCATACAATATGAGTAGGCACTTTGATGACATCATAATTACCATATGTGGATGAATTAGGGCTAGCTGGTCATATGGATGTGATCACATTAGTCCCTAGTTCAGATTAACCTAAGTGAAATGGAAGATATATGGGTGTAAATCTGGGATCTTATGCATTTTGATAATGTTTTCGCATATTTAGCCACATTTGCAATATGGAAAGAAAAATTGAGTAAGAATTTTAATGAAGACATATATCACAGATGTGGATGTTTTATGAGAAGGTGATCATATGGGTTTGTTTAGTTTTATCCATAGTTTATTTATGATAAATTTCAGATCATGCACCAAATCATGATAGAAGTTATGTAGGAGAAAATTGGTCTCCCAAAAAAATCCTAAGCATAGTTGCCTCTATGACAAAAGATTTTGAGAAGCATTTTAATGGTGTTATATCTCTTACACACGAAGGTTCTAAGATCAGTTTGCTTTATGGATGAATTTTTATTTAGAAGTTGATCATGTGGTATAAATTACATATCATTCATCTAAGCACAACAAAAGTTATTAATGTATAAATTAGTCTTTTTACGCATATTGAAATTGGTCCCCATAGTCAATTTGCATGATCTTAAAGATTTGGACCTAGTGGAGATCCAATGGTTTACATGAGTTCATACTCTTAGATCAAATGATGTGTGTAGAATCAAATGGGTCAATGTGATAGCTATTTAACAAAGATAAAGATCGAGCATCTTATAGAAGATCGATGGAATGTGTTTATTCTTAGATGTCAAAATCCATCAAGATGGTGCTGAGTAGATATTGCTTAATGACTGAGAAAAGGTAAATGATAAAGATATAATGGTAATAAGGTGTTCATATAGGTTGATTTAATTATTCAAATTTAATATTAAAGACCTAGTTGATCCACAAAGATCAATGGTGTGTATTGAGTAAGCATTGTAAAAGTGCAGGAGATGAGGTCAAAGTGACAATGGTTTAATGTTTGAGCATTGGTGTCTATATATTATAGTTTAGAAGATATTGATGGTTCATATTTGATAAAAATATGATAGGATATAATATTCAAACATATTTTTTAAAAATATGATCGTTGACATTTAAATATTTGAATTTAACAAGGGAAAACCAATGTCTAGTTTTTTAGACATATCTTTCGACCTAAAACAAATTTTACCATGTAGTAAAAATCAGATTGGTAGAGGAATCGAAGTTAAATTATTAAATATGGATTTTAATAACTATAATTGTGTATATACAAATATTTTGAGCTTCAAATTTGAATATGTGTTCATGCATAGTTGTAAGTGACACGAGAAGATTGTTTTAGCTTGTATTGATATTATTTTAATATATCTTGATGACTTGGCTACTAGGGAGTATTGTATAATAAATAAGGATGTTATATGTAAATTATAAAGGATTTAACAATCATATTATATAAGAATAAAATATTATAAGGTGACTGTGTATTCACTCATAATGACTATGTGTACAAGAGAACTGTTTGAGATGTTTATGCTTAAACTAAAGGGTAATGTGATAGTTGTTGTCACTTAAAGGGAACCTATATATCATGTATAATGTGTCCATATGATTGGGAAGTGTTCCTATGTTTTATTTTTCTTATAAAAGTGTCAAAGAGTTGAATGGGTTTCATAAGACCTAAAAGTGACTTAGGCCTATTTGAAAGTGGATTGTGCTTATGTGTAACCCACGTGAGACGCCTTAAGGCTTACGGAATGTATTATGGCCAAAAAAATATTTTGATCTTTGTGATTCATGATTTATCTATATAAAATGAATCCAAATGTGTTGGTTTCTAGGTGTGTGGAATACTTTTTGAGAGAGTGCAAGGTGTGCATGTGAGAGTAGTGGAGCAAAGGAAAAGTAGATGTGCCCAGTGGATGGGTTGAGAAGAAGAGAAAATTATTGACTATGTGTATGACATGTAGGTCATATTTATAATGTTAGTGAAGTGATCTTGTAGTTTTAAGATATGTGAAGAAGTCCAAGTGTGCATATGAGGATAGTGTGATTGAAGGAGAGAGATTGTGGCATGCCTATGTGAGAGGCCTATTTGAGATAGAGAGAGAATTCGTGTTGGTGTTATAAAATAAAGAACCATCGTGACATATTGAATACATAATTTTTAAGATAGAGGTGTTTAATATAGTGTCTAAAGGACTTGGTATTCCTTAGGGGTAGTTACTCCTTGTAAAATAAGTGTTTCACTAAATAACTTTGGTTAGGAGGATATGATCAAGGTTTGTTGATTTAAAGGAGTTGATCAGTCTCTTGTTTGTAATTTATTCTAAGATAGTGGTGTATGTGTTGTAGACTTGAGAGTGGGTTTTATTCCCCATGATGGTTTCCCAAAGGAAATATGTAGTATGTGTTTGATCTTGTGTATGAATTGAATTAATGAGCTCTCTTATTAATGTTGCTTGATAAAATTTATATATGATAAATGGTTAATAGTTTAAAGGAATGAAATTGAAATTAAAATATCTAGGATCACTGATTCACCCCCCTCTCAGTTATTGTACCTAAAAACATAGCATCTATAGGAGACAAGTGAAATGTGGATGTCTCATTCTACCAGTGCTAAAATAATCACAATCAAACTAAATGACTATCATCCATGACACATCATGAAGATCCAACATATGTAAGAAACAAACCATGTCATCAATCTACTTCTATGGTTCTATGCATAGTGTGATCATTACTCTCAAGATGTGAGAATAACTAATCACCCATGTAATCAAAAACATTAATGGCAACCTAACTATATGTAACTACCTAAAGCTAAGCGTAGCCTACTCAATTGAATTGAACATCTTTAATAGATCAGACCCCTTTTGGTTCTCAAACTAATTTTTTTTATGTCCGAGGTGAATATGATATTTTATAATATGAAAATCCATAGTTTAGGTGATATTGGACACCTTTTAGTGATATCACCATTTTCATTTTCATCAAAATTATGACTTTAGCTAAAAATGGTTGAAATTGTTTTTTTCGGTAATTTCCACCTAGTTTTTGTGTTATCATCATTTCTAAGAGTAACCACTTTTAATGAAGTCATCATTTTCCTTTGTTAATTTTTCATTTTCCAGAAAATATAGATTATGACTTCACCATCTTTCAACCAAGAACATGAAATAAATTCTTAAAACTGACATTAATGATAAAATTAAAGTTGCTTATTGGTGCTCCATTGTGTGGTGGGTATATGTGTTCCTTTAATCTAAAACATTATGTCAAGATCCTCCACATGGAATTTTAATAATTTCACTACTCAGGAAACAAAATCTCAAATTATCAATAAGCTAGCGTGAAATGAAATATTTTTCACCACAGGGTTGAATATATAGGCAAAATTTTGAATTTTTACCCCCTAAAATCTCTAGTTAATCTTGTATGCTTGAAGAAGAGTATTTTTCACATCTATGGTGTATTTTGTGTGTCATTTGTTCCTAGGTGTCTTATTTTTTTACATGGTATAACTATACCATATTTATGGCCTCCCTTGAGACTTGTTTCCCAACATGATTTTTCAGCCTATATCTCATGTTTATTTGAACATGCATCTTTTCACTTCATATTGAAGGTATAAATGTGTTTTCATCATTTTTTAGCTCATCATAAATCCATTTTACATACTTTTTACATAACCTATGCTTGCCAATTATCCTCACCATGGCAATTTTTTTTGAATGATCAATAATATGTTATACTAAGGGAACTAGAGTTCAGTAGGCTAGGGTGAAAATATAAAAACAATACTTGAATTATACCCCTAGGGCCTATAAGTTATATCATGATCTATAGGAAGTGTGTTTTTAATTTTCATGGCTTTTTTTCACATCAATTAATCTAACATGCCTTATTTTTTTATTGTATTGTAACCTGACCATCTTTTCGGGCCTCCCCTGACACCCATTTAATAACACAATTTTTCAACCAATATCTCATGTTTATTTGAATGTGCATATTTTAACCCCAATTTATGATATAAATTTGTTTTTATATTTTAGTAGTGCATCTTAAATTTTTTTTAAGGATTTGTCAGATAACTTAACCTTAACAATTTGCCCTGTTATGGCACATTCCTTTTTCAATAGATCAATGATATATTATGCTTTTATGGGGGAAGACTTGTTTTAAACAAGGAAATTTAAAAGTATGAATGATTATAACTAAATTTTGGAAAATATTTATGTTTTTTACGTATTTAGTGATAATAATCACCTATGGGAAAATAATTATTTTTATGTCCCTTGTTAATGATTATAATCGCCTTTTGAAAAATCATTAATTTTACTATTCCACCTTCCCTACCATGGAGAATTCATACATCAGTGATTATAACCAACATTGGTCAAATCACTATTTCACATTTCTTTCCTAATTATAACCACCTCTCTAAAAATTAGTATTTATCCCTCCACATTGCTGTGTAAATATTTGTGACACTAGTTGTAACTACCTTTGGGAAATTTGATGTCACACCCTTGTTTAATGATTATAATCACATTTAGTAAAATTAGTGACTCCATTACCATTACTATTTATAATTTTCTTTGGTCAATTCTGTAATTCCACCCCCATTCCCTGTAGACATCTAATTTTCTTCATTTTGATGAAAAATTCAATGACTCTATTTTACTGCTTTTTCCCTTAATGGGGAATCAAGGGCCTATCGACCACCATTTTGGGAATTAACCATTCATCTAAACAACTTTTTCATTCTTTGAAAATATGTTACTATGCCTATGTCTAGCAACCCCTTATCAAATAGGGGCAAACTGTAAACACTTAATTTTGGCCACTTTTGTGCCTTAACTAGGATTCAGTTCAATTTATATTAAATAACATAATTTTAGCCTCAAAATGACGTCAATTTCTCAAATGGAACTTAAAAATGTATTTAATTTCCAAGAAACATGATGAGGTTAGTTTATTCGGCATGTTACCCTCTATGCACCAATAATCTAGCTCGATTTCAACCCTAGTCAAATAATGACCCAGTAATTTGATACTTTTAGCTTGTCAAACTATTAACTCATAAAATTTAATATAATTTACAAAATCCAAAAAATAATAAATGATATTTATTAAATTTTTAATCTTAATTAACTTACGTAAACAAAATTGCCAAATCAAATTAGTGAATTTTATTTATTAAAAAAAGAAATTTTTAGATAAATATGAAGTCAAATGTCAAAGGAGGTAATAAAGTGATTCATTATTTCCTAAATACTCCAAAAATTATGAGTCACAACCTCACAAATATCTAAATTGAGTTTTGATGCCTCAAAAATATCTAAACCTAAGGTATCAAGATTTCGTGAGTACATTGACCCAACCAAGGGTTAGCCTGACTCAACCTAGGCTATTTTATATTCAACCAAAGTTATAATTTAACCTAATATCTCTAAGGGTAGTGTTAGTTATTTTCACTATAAATACTAGTTCCCACATCGTATGCCAATAATATTTTGTGTGTAAGGTTATTTTTAAGGAATGCTTTGAAGAAGACATTGAGAGTAGTGTTATAAAGATCATTTTAGAAAATACTTGACACTAAGACACAAGTGGCCATTAGATTAGTGCTACCACCATCAAGATAAATTGTAATAAGACTCTAATTATCATATACTGAGCATGAACATCCTTATGACAGTAAGTATGCAACAAAATTGCCAAAGGGGGTAAAATAATTGCATTGTTTTTATTTCTATTTTGTGATCTTGTTTACTATGTTATGATCTCCCTAGTTTTTAGGCAAGAGTGTTTAGTCCTAGCATATTTTTGTGCTTGATTTTTTCCATTTGGGCTAACAAGGGGAGTAATCTACATTTTATTTACTCTTAGAAATCCTAGCTTATAAAAACCAACATGAATATATTCCATAAAATTTTAATACGAGACACATTATCATGTTCTTGTTATGATAATATTGTATCTAACAACCTTAACATTGAATGTAGAGTCACAACACGTGGTCTCTCTTTTAAATTTGATAGAAAAACCAAGAATAATATATCATTTTCTTATGAAAAGAAATAATACCAACCTATGTAAAACACTTTCTCCACCGTACATAGAGGTGTGTGTTTACAATAAAATGATCATACATGTTCTGGTAGACAACATTTCAGGACTAAATATTTCCAATATTTATCTCCTTTGTGAAATAGGTATTGACCCTTCAAATTTAGAAATATCTAATATGTGCATCAAGCTATTTCCTAATATTAAAAAATTATTGGGAAAAATAACATTTAATATTATTATGGGGCCATGTATATTACCCACCTCGTGTCATGCTATCCCAAATGATTCAAATTACAACATTCACTTGGGAAAACCTTGGATACATGAGATGTATGTGGTCCTGCTAATTTACACATTATTTAAATTTCATCATAATTTATTTTTTTACATACGTCCAATGAATCGTAATCCCTTCTAATTTTTTTAATAAACTAAAAAATAGATAATCATACACTGTAATAATATAAATATGAACACCAAATTGATATAACTATATAAAAGAATAACCAGATTAATGTATTTAACATACTAAAGAAATAAATATCATGTTTACATGAGCCTCCAACATCATTACTCCCATGTTTTCTAGATTGTCATCTTATATCTCTCCCTCCTATAGATGTTGATATAAATAGACCTTTATCCAAAGGATATGATGCAAATGCTTATTGTGCTTATCACTAAATCCTTGAGCATGATACAAACAAATTTGTTACCTTAAAATAAAAGATCCAAGATCTTATCAATGAGAAAAAGACTACATTTGAGGATCCTCAAAAGGGTCTACCTTAAAAAAAAATCAAAAAGTCAACACATAATCAAGATTTAATAATTACCTTATACATGGGTGGTGCCTAATGTTGGCACAACCATATTTATCCTATGCAAACCAAACCCACTTACATAATAAAGCATTTTCAATAGCTCTGTTTTAACTTACAAGATTTGAAAAATAATGTCACATGGAAAGACTCCTTGGGAAATATAATGATACCAATTTCTTGTGGTCCTAAAGTGATCCAAATATAGGATTGGGTTATGCCTACCACATATCCATATGCATTTACACTTAGAACTCTTTCGATATACCAAGTGGAAAAAATGAACAAAACCAACAAGGAATTTATTTTCCTCATGAATGCAAATTAATACATATTCCAAATGATACCATTACATATTCTACTACACATGAAAAAAATGAGGAAGAACATGATGTGTCACTTTTCTACATATCCAGTCATGATGAAAAAAATGAAAAATATGAAACTTAAAGTTTTAAGGTTCAGAATGGTGGGAGATATCTATTACCATCTACTAGAGGGCATCATAGGTTGATATTTATTCATCATCCAAAAACACCAAAAAAATAAAAAAAACATGAAAAAACCCAAAAAAAATTTCATCACCTATGTGTTCTATTGGCCCCTTGGCATCTATGTTTTCATTCCATGTAGAGGAATAATATATCATTTACTCCTGCATACACATATATATGATAGACTTATGGGTGTTGCGACTTCATTCTACTCACATCACAAAGATCATGGATGCATCTATCTTCTATAATCCTAATACACATAAGATATATGATTTATTGATCACACTAAATATCATGTTTTAGCTTACATATGTACTTTTACATGACTATAATCCATAATTATACGTCACACAAGGTACTTGATATGCTATCTACTAGACATTATTCACTAACATATTTGATCCATTGGATACTATGCCATGTTTATGTTGGCTATTTATGATTTATATTTACACACATCATTGACTTTTGTACATTTATAGTATCATACTTTTACAAAAATTTGCATATGCTCTATTTTATGTGTCCCCTATGCATATGTTTGATTTTTAAAACATTTGAATTTATCATTGTATTATTAGACATTTGAATGTGTCACTAGTTTTTATATGGATATATGAATATTCTATTCCTTAATTTTGTAGACATTTGACTAAATCATGTCCATTTTGATTCATAGCATATGAACATGCCCCTTGTTTATGGTCTCCTTAGATCATTCCCTTTTGACTTACTTTTGAGTGCTCTTGTGTATATCCTTATTTTCTTATTGATATTGTATTTTTACTATCTAGAAATTGCCATGATATTTAGCAAGCATCTTAGGTCTACATGTGATCATATTTCTCTATGCACTTCAATGGTACATTACCTAGACATGTTTCCTTTTATATTCTATATGGTTACATTTATAGATTTATAGTTTTATTACCCTTTTGAGTTGAGATAACTATAAGATATTATTTTACCTCACCTCAAATAGGGGGGAATATTAATGGGGGAAGCTATGGTGACATGGTTTCAACATTTTCATGATTCTCAGATTTTGTGGGGGCATGCTTTGTAAGCATGTTCTACATACTCACATAGTATATGGTAATTGCACTAGTTTGAAGACTAGTTGATTGAATGTCATGGTGACATAGATTATACATTTTCATAGTTTTCAGATTTAGTGGGGCAATGATTTGGAAGAATGTTCTCCACACTCATAAACTATATAGTACTTACATTAATTTGAAGATCTAATGGGGGCATGTAATGATGACATGGTTCTCACACATTCACAATTTTTAGATTTAGTGGGGGAATGATTTGGAAGAATCTCCTCCACACCTATTCATTATGGTACTTATAATTCATAGATTCAATAGTGGCATGCTTTGGAATCATGTCATCCACACTTACTAAGTACTCACCATCTCCAGTTTACAGTGGAGGAACATTTTGGAAAAATTTCCTCCACAATTTTACTTATATTAGTTTAAATTTTTTATATATATAGTGGGGGCATGATTTGTAAGCTTATCCCATATAAATACATAATTTTATGAATTAACCCAAGCATATAGTTATATGATTCTAGTACAGATTTATGGAAATATTCCATACATGGTACCATTGTTACACACAATCATAATGTGAGACAAATATAAGGTGCATATTCTATGAAACATGTTCCTAATATTACAAAATATAAATAAAATTCATATTAAAAAATTATTACACATATTATTACCCTACAAAATTTGACAAACTTTACTAAGCCAATCTATTATAATAGTTGGTTCACCTACTTTCATGGTTTGGGTGATTAAATATCTCAATCTTTCCAAGTATTCATTTTGGAATTGATCATCCAAACTCACCAGGTTATGAGTATCATTAGCTTACATGATTGAGATAATCTTAACTACTATGTGGTAACTCACTTTTTCTCCAATGTTAAGGCCATGTTATTTCCAATTCCTCTATATCTCCTTGGATATATGCACTTGAAATCTATATCTATATTTATACTAATCTCAATTTTAATGTATTATAATGATACATATTTTTGAAAAATAACTTACCAATAAGCAAGGAAATTCTATTGACACACAGGTGTACCCCTAAACCTTATTTTAATTTTAATCTATTTCAATTTAATTTGACCCAAATTATATAGGCTAACTATACACTATAACATGTTCTTGGTTTCAGTTTAGTCACCAACAAAGAACTCAAATCCATCTCCAACAAAGCACTCAAACAATATTCAATTAAACATAATGTGTGTGTACACACGTAGGTACTTATTCATTTCATTTTAACTAGAAATATCATTACTAGAGTAAAGGGGGAGGGCATATACACAATATTCTATGTTTATGTATCACCTCAATCTTGTACACTTAACAAACTCAAAACCTTGTTATTCCCCTTAGTTATACACATGCCTTGCTTCTGTAATCCTCACATATATTGTATCTTGTGACCCTTAGCATATTTCTTAGTCTAACCAAGAGAATCCTTAAAATTTACTTATTTTAAACCTTTTCATGTTTTGAGCCACTATATATTCTACTTGTCCCTAGATACTAATGTGTTGGATATACAGTAGCAATTATCCTACCCTAACACAAATGTACAATGCTCTAAAATTATATAATTCACAAATAAAATTTATTAAAATTATCATGCTAAGTGATTTAATGATATTTATCTTCTAATAATATTAGCATGAATATAATATCATCCCCCATTCATTCCTTATCTACCAATAAGACCAAAAGAGCAATCAAGAAGCACTAAAGTTATGAGAAACATTTTGATTCAATTGTATTTTTATATCATTCATAGCAGTATCCTAGCTATAGGTTTGATGTCCAAAATGAGTACTCATAAGGTCATATTTTGTAAGTTATAAACTATATCACTGCTATACTTATTTTATATACATTTTATGAGTCACACACAAGCTAACACACAGGGGAGAAATACATGATTCTAAAGCATTTTTCTAGAGTATTAACTATGTATGAATTTATGTTTGACACTATGGTATTTGTGGGTTATTTTGAAATTTTATTCATACTAACTCTTTTTACCTAAGGTCACATTGAAGATGGAAATCTAGGGTTTTTATATTTCCCTAGGACTGACATCCCATGACCCAAATCTGAATGTACTAGGTTGAAGGCAAATCCAAACCAAGAAGCATCCAAATGGTTGCATATTTTTTGAGTAGATATTATATAGAGGACACTAGTGTTTAACTTAGACAATATCATTAATGTAACCATCCCATGTTGATGCAATTGTCTAAAGAGTGAGATCCACTAGATATAGAGTTTGAGTACTGATCTAGAACTCTTTTCCTACATGCTTCCTTCCTATACTAGATCTAACACTATGTTACCATCATAAACAACTGAGTATCTTATTTTATGTCATTTATATAACTAGCATAAATGTACACTCTATTAATAGCTTATTCTAGTTTTATAAATTTATCATATTAATTTCCATAATTAAAGCATGATATTCACCTTTATTACCTATAATTTCTATATCCTTAACCATATCTACCAAAGTAGGATTCCATAATCCAAATTAGGGTTAAACATATACAAACATTTGAAATGGGTGAGTTAATTACAATGGGTTGAATATTTCAAGATACAAATAAAACAATAAACACCAAGGTGAACATGGATACAAATCAAGAGTAATAACTATTACCAAAGGAATCAATGATACCAAAAATGTAACAAAAATAAAAAAAATTGATCTTTTTTGTTGGTCAATATCGATCAACAATTTGGACATATTTTTGATCACTATAAACATGATGATGATCAATCCTATGATATGATAGATGAAAACTTGTAAAAAATAAATTTTGATCCTCTTGAGAATATTTTACATATCTTATTATCACCTAAATGTCCTTGTACATAGATCATAAATTCATATTTGGAGGATATAAAATGAAATCAAGATAAGGGAAAATAAAAAAATAGAAAATAAGCATGTAAATACTTATTATTCCACAAATCTATCTTGGATACACACATTAAGTCAAATTTATATGGGTCAAATGAAGATACAACACAAATATAATGGGGAGGTCTCTCATAAAAATCAATAATAGTTACAGATTATAACAAACCAAGATACTTTGAATACAATACTTTTTATGTTACTTCAATATAGGATAATATATTTACCTTATAATAAGCACATATAAATCAATAGACATTTTAATAAATAGGGAATAGCATATTGTACTTATCGCTAGATGATTGGTCTTCATACAAATCATTGTAAGGAATTGCAAAATCAAATAAAGAAAAACAAGAGTCAAAGACACATACAAATTGTGCCTGGTAAATGAAAAAGACCTAATAATTCTAATTATTTATAAGATGTCCATCTTTAAAAATGACCAAGATATGAATCCTTAACCATTACTTAAAATATCTATGGGGCTTGTTACCAACATCTTAGGGTGGATGTAAATAGTTGGAATAACATTTGTGGTATTGACACACTATAGAAGATGGGAAATCTTATATATGAATTATGATATTCTCCATATTTTCCAAAATCTCTTGGGTATATTATGCTACACATTTCATGTGGACCATTTAAGTTATTATAACTTGGTATGTGGGTAATTTATCAACAACAACATTTGACTCTCTATCTTGGCCTACATTGGTTGACCTGTATAAAAGGTGCTTTTAGTGCCACACACCAATACTTTACTTATTACATTGATAATAGATAAGAATTATCAATAAATAAATATAAATAGTTTTGGAAGATAAGGCCACTGTGGAGCAACTTAGATCCTAAATTTGAAGACTTTTTAGAACAAATGTATTTCACATATTTTGTAAATACTAAAAAAATTTAAACTTCAAAAATGCAAAAATATTTTTGGCACTTACATATCTTATAACTCCTTGGCATCTAAATTTTTAGTTTTGTGTTGGTAGATATCATATCATTCCTTTCTATATACACATATGTTTCACACATCTTTTGAGTGTGTTAGAAGCATACCTAGATACATGATATATGTAATTTTGGATGTTGGCTCTTCACTATACTCATTTCATATGGACATTATGGTAATATGATGATTTGATAATGATACATACACATTGCATTATTATATGATCATTTTACATTATCTACACTACCTTTATCCATGATTATATATTTTGTAGTGTACTTTATATCCTATGTAATTAATTTTTTTAAACATATATATACATGGACTAGTATGATACATTTATGTTGGTTTATTTTATTTCATGTTTTCTTCATATGTACTTCCTTGAGTGTTTTTATGTGATTCTTATTGTCTTTCTTGTCTTAGAATTTTAATATTATCCATTGTTTTTTGACCTCATGTCTCCATTCATTTCCTTTGAAATTCAAATATGTCATTGCTTATTATATAAACATTTGAATATATCATTATAATCCTTGTTCATATTTGTCTAAATCATATCCCTTTGATGGTTCAGAACTTAATTATGCCCCTTGTTTGAGGTCTATTTGGACCATTATCTTTTGATTTTATTTTGACTGTTCTTATGTGTGTATGCTTATTTTCTTATATAGATTGTACTATTATTATCTATAAATTACCATGATATATATCATAAATCTTATGCCTCAATATGATTATATTATATATGATTCAATGATATATTTACCTTGACATATTTATTCTATATATTAAATGATATATTCACAGATTATATAGTTATCATATCCTTTTGAAGTAAGATGACTGTAAGTTTCTACATCCCCTCACATTAATAAAGTATCACATAAGTGGGGGCATGTCAAAGAGTCATGTATTCTACATCTTCATAGTTTATAAATAATAGTGAAGGCATGATAGGAAAACATGTTCTCCACACTTATACCAATTCTTAGATTAAAATTTTAGTAGGATCATATCATGGCTACATGTCTTCCACACTTGGAAAATTTCAAATTGGACAAATTACATAATTATATGATCTAGATAAACATTTTTTGTATAATTCTATATATTGATATGATTATTATATATACGTTTTAGCTTGAGACAAATATGAGGTGCATATGCCATGAAAATGTAACCTTAAATTAGAAAATAATGAGCAATTTTAAGTATTAAATACTTCTATCAACTTTAGCATACACAAGGATGGACTTTTATAGAATGTTATTGAGTCATTATATTAATGTAGTTGGTTAGGATTTTTTAAGGCTAAGGTAATTACATCACTCAATACTATGATGTTTATATTATAGGGTGATTAAATCTTTCACGCTCATCAAATTTATAGTGCAATTTGTCTTGGATCAGACACAAGGACCAGGTTATTAGTATGATTGGGTTACACAATTGAGTTAGCCTTAATTATTAGGTGGTAACATACCTTTTATTTAGGGTTAGGGGAAAGTTGTAACCTCTCTCTCTCTCTCTCTCTCTCTCTCTCTCTCTCTCTCTCTCTCTCTCTCTCTCTCTCTCTCTCTCTCTCTCTCTCTCTCTCTCTCTCTCACACACACACACACACACACACACACACACACACACACACACACACACACACACACACACACACACACACATGCACTTAAAAGTTTTTCATTTATTCTAATCTCAATTTCAATGATTCATAATGAAACATCTTTTCAAATCAAATTGTTAAAAGTAATACAATTGCTTTTATACATAGGTGTACTCCTAACCTTGATCTATTTACTTTCAAACATTTAAAATGATTTTGATTTAATATTATATGAATTTATTATATACTAAATCATGCTCTTGGTTATAGGTCAACCACTAGCAATGCTCTCATGTTAGACTTATGAAAATACAAGGTGTGATATACAAACCTAGGGATGCATTTTAATTCCTTGAGTCTAGAAATCTCATTACTATATTAGAAGGGGTAAATGTAGATACTAAATTGGAATTATATATCACCTTAGTCTTATATACCTAGAAAGTTCTTGTCATAGATGTACCCTTAAGTTCCTAGACCTTTTTGTTGCTAAAATGCTCGTATCACCTATACCTTGTGCCTATTTATTATCTCTTAGTTTGACCATATGTTATTTTGATGACCACACCTTCTATACTTATTAAAAATCTATAAACCTAATTAATATCACCCTTTACATGTTTTGGACATGTACCTATTTTACTGCTTCTTAAAAACATTTTTGTTCCATCTAGATGCCTACATTGATGCAAGTGTATTATGCCAAACAAAGTATCCATTACCCTAAAGCCATAAAATTTTCTCTTTTAACAAGTCATTATGGTCAGGAATAAATGTTTTAATGGGATATATTTCCTAAAATTATGATATATATGGATTATTAATCTTCATTCATACCTCAATGAAAAAAATCATACCTCTAACAAGACAATTTTAAAAAAATCATTTAATCAAGAATTAATGTGAGTAAATATTCCATATTATTTACTATTTTAATACTAGTCATAGGTAAAACCCACCTATAGGTATGACTTATTAAACAAGCAATTTATTTGTCCTTTTTTGAAAGATACAATATTCATCACTCTTTGTACTTACTTTCCACATATTCCACCTTTGTGCACACACAAACTAACACACAAGGGGAAAAATACATCATTTTAAGGCCATCTTCAAATTAATGGATATGTAGTTATACACTATAATTATATATTATATATCACCTTAGTTTGGTACACTTGGTAAACACAAACCTTGGTTCTTATTATTAGTTTTAGACCTTTCTCAGTTTACCAAGTCTTACATCTAATCTATCTTGTGCCCCTTGGCATTTATATCTTAGTCAAACCCATATTATGTTGATGACCTAAGACTTATATATTTCACATAATTCATAATATTTACTTATCTTACATCTCTTCATGTTTTGAACTAGTATCTACATTCCTAATCCCTAAGCACTAACATCTAGGACAAACACTAGCATCAATGTTAGTGTCATTACTTGATGCAAGTGTCCAGTTCCCTAAAGTTGTCTTTTTTAAAAGTGAAATTTTTCTTAATTGTCAACATAAGTTATTTAATGTCATTCATTACTCTAAGGGGATTGATAAAAATACAAGATCAGGCCTCATTGATTCCTCACCTAGAAATATGGGAATAATACCATGTATTCCTACCAAAGATCAATTAAAGAGCATTAAATTTAAAAAATATTACATTTTACCATACTATTCATAGGGATTACACATATATAAGTCTAAATTAGTAAAGGAGTAATACAAGATCTTGATTTTCCATGTTATAAGCTAGGTCATTATTTTACTTGCTTTCCACATATTGCATAATTCACACATAAGCCAACACATAAGGGAGAACTACATTAGTTTGAGTCCATCTTCTAGAGTTTTGGCTATATAGGATTAATCCACTAAATGTAGGGTATGTTTGGTCATCTCAACACCATGTAACACTAACACATTTTCCAACAAGGTCACTTTCCAAATGAAGAGTTAGGGTTTTAAAATTTTAAGAGAAGTGGCAGTCCATGACCGAGATCTAAGTGAATTAGATGAAAAGAAAATTCAAACACAAAATCATTCATGTGATCACATTAATTTTAGAAAGTATTCCATATATGAAACATACATCCAACCTAGACAGTAATGTCAACATAATCAGCCCAAGCTGAAGTTAGTATTCAGAGCTCTAGAAGCATCAGATCTAGAATTTGATGATTATTATAGAATCTCCTTCAAGACGTATTTCTATCTATTCCTGATCCAACACTATGTTAACTTTAGAACTGACTAATTATATGACTTATTTTTCATTTTCATGTATAACATGCTCATACTTTCTATATTTAGTCTATACTCATCATAATAAATTTAGTGTATGTTTATATCTAAGTTTAGAATTTAACTGACATGTTGTATATATGATTATAACCCTAGTGCAATATCATTTAGATATTAATAACCATATTATACTACCGATTTAGGAAAACTACTTATCCATTTCAGGGTTAAACATTTGGTGAACCTAATATTTATAACCCTACAATAAACTATGGTTTTCTCATTTTTCTTGACTACCATACTTTGTTATTGGGAAGAGTTAAATTCCAACATTTCTGTGTGCATGTATCATGGATATAGTGTGTGCATGTATCACGAAACATATGTGTGTATATAAATGATAATTTATCTACTAACATAAATCAAATAACATATGCATAATCTAGTAAACATGAATGTTTTGTATTTTCTTGATTATTTGATTCTTCTGAAGAGCACCACTTGCTTCTTTACTTTAAGGGGTCTCTCAAGAAACATAGATAGAGACACCTTATCTCACAATGTTTTAGAACAGTGTGAAACTAGGAGTTACACATAACTCTTCACATTCCTTATCCTCCTTATTCTTCTTTTTATTTTTCTTCTTGTTCTAAGAACTAATACAAAATGTTAGTGAAAAAAATCAATTCAAAATTGAAGATAATTACACACTGATTACTCATCTCAATAGTAAAAAAAGTCTTAATTGATGCATTTTTTGTATGTTGGAAGAGATGAGATAAGTAAATAAGATAAAACTAGGATTGCCTCAGCTAGCGATGGTGAATACTTAGAACATACACTAATTCAGCCCATATCCATTAATCCATCTACATATAATGGTGGCATAGGTGATGTGTTTAATATTTTGTTTCTTAAAACTAATACTGCTACGTATATCATGGAATTACCAATTATCCCAACATAAATATTGATTTGAATGCCTATTGTTACTCAAAACATGTTTTCATCCCATTTGGCGACTACTCAAATTACTAATCTAAATCCCACTATGTCTACCATTCAAACACTTATTCATGTTATAAATACCTTGGATTAAAGTGAAAAAACATTGAACAAAAATCTTTAAAATTTGATCATGTTATAGATTTGGAAGATGTGTTTCATAACCCTCTTCCACTTGAGATTTGTTAACACCCTTTACAAACTAGATTTGTTTCACCTAAGTTTCCATTTTATGATGTCAAAGGTGATAATAAACAAATTCTCACAACATTTTATGTTCCATGCCTTTAATAGCTCTAATGATAAACTTTTGGCCAAATTATTACCAATAAGCCTAAGGAACTATGATTTGAGGTGGCTCAATGATTCACCTCTCCAATCCATGAAATCATTCAAACCTCCTGTAGAATAGTTTTAATCAAACTTTTCCATTAATATTTTTTAAAGGTTTCCTCTTCTCAAATTTCCAAAATCAAATAAGGTGTCATTGATGCTATCAATGTATATATGTTGAGATATAGTATAATTTTAGCTAAAATAACCAATTTTATGGTAGATAAGGATTTTTAATACACATTCAAGAAAATTTTACTTGTTATGTTACATGAGTCCATTATTTTCAAGAAGTTAAAATCTTTTGATGACTTATGTTGTATTGTATGGGACCATGAAATGAAGATTATATCATTGAATAAGCTCAAGTATGTAGTAAACACAAAAATGACATCTGAATCTAGCACTAAATTTATAATCAAACCAACATATAAGGTAAACCCTCCTAAGCCTAAAAAGGAAACAACTACCATTGTTAACATAGTTTCACAAAAACCTAATAAAATTATCTTATCTAATGCATCCAAGAGATAATTTACACATTTACTTAACTCCCTAATGTTATTACTCCCATATTTACTAGAGTGCGAGCTCGTATCTCTCCCTCATCCTATCAAAGTTGATATGAGTCGGCCTATACCCAAAGGATATGATGCAAATGCTTATTGTGATGACCATGAAGGATCAAACCATTCTACATGTATATGCATTAAATTGATGTAAAAGATCTAAGATCTTATTGATGACCAAAATATTACATTTGAGGATCCTTCAAAGGAGTCAGATTCATAACCTGATGATCAACATAAAAAAGATTATTTAATAATTTTTGGATAGACCATTTTAATAAGGAATAATTAGTGAAATTTTCATTTAATGAACATCCTCCCTCACCACATTATGGAAACCTAGTAGATAGGATTAATTATACCTACACATGACATATACCTCCTATGGTTCATATACCTTATATTACTCTCGATGATAGTGTGATTAAGGATGATGAATCTTATCTTCATTATATATTCATTTTAGCATACCTTGATAAACACCTATATGCATTAATATGATTGATAATGGTTTAAGTGCGAATTTTTGTACCATGACATTAGTTGGACACTCACGTTAAACTCATAATGATTTATATCATTCTACTATATCAGTTAGAGTATTCAATGCGACCTCCTAAGAATTTCTTAGTGAGATTGACATACCTTTATAGGTTTGTCCTGCACATATTGTTATTACATTTTATGTCATACCTTCTACGTTAATATTTGATATGATATTAGGAAGAACATGGATCCATATACTTTTATAATTACCTTATACAATGCATGGGTGTGTTAAATACATTTATGTCAATCAAGCAATTATAATTTAGGTAATTCCATATGAGCATCGTCTTGAAGAAGAAAAACTTACACCTATATAATTAATCACCAATCTTACTATAGCTCATTCACCAAAAAAAGGTATACAATAGGTAATCAAATTTACTAGGAAACAAGAACATGAAATCCTCATCTATTACATACCATGTTTAGATATACATATCACCTATACATGTTCCTATTATAGTTGTTCTCAAGAAACCATAGAGTAATAAATACTGGGTTCCATGAACCCCTACTCCTATTACCCCCATTATCCATTCATAAGCATAGAGTCATATTTTATGTATGTAGAGCATCATAGACACCATAGTGGTAGATATTATACCTACACATGGTTTTTGTAAGTATCACAAATTCTTTGCACTAGGTTTTTAGTGGAAACATACCTATGACTATATTTTGGATGAGATCATAGGAGGATATTTCCTCTTCATATATTCCAGGATATCAAAAAAAATCACAAAAAATATTCAAATTTCCAAAAATATATTAAACACCTATATGTTTTATTGGCTCCTTGGAATCTATGTGTTAGTTTCATATAGATGGATGTCTTACTCAGTTACTTCTACATACACACATGTGTGTCATAGTTATACTTGAGTGTTATACATACATACACATAAATATGATCTATTCCTATTTTAGACATTAGGGCCATCCACTTATTTGATATTGATACACGTAGGTTATCAGGGTTGATGATCACTGAACATTATCATATTTTATCTTAAATATGTACTTACACATGCCTTTACCTCTGATTATATCTTTAAAAAGGTATTTGATATGAAATATACTTGACATTTTTTTCCTAACACATTGGATCCATATGGTACTATGAAATGATTATGTTGGTTTCTTATGGTTTACTTTATGTACTTCCATTATTTTATTTTATTTATATTGTATTTCTTATTTGAGAATTTAAGTATGTTCCTTTGCTTGTGATCGCCATGCCTATGTATTATTTCCTTCACATTTTCATATATCATTATTTTTAGGATATACATTTAAATATGTCATTTTTTATTTTATTGATATTTTTCTAAGTCATTTCCTTTCAATTGTGTGGCATTTGAACATACACCTTATTTGCAGTCTCCTTGAACCATTGCTTTTTGACTTGATTTCAAATGCTCTTGTGTGTGTGGCTTTTTTTATTTTTGAGCTTATATTATTTATCTATATACATCTCCATGATCTTTATCATGCATCTTTAACCTTCATGTGATCACATTGGTTCTATGCAATTCAATGTTATATATACCTAGGCATGTTCCTTCTACATGCTATACGATTCCATTCAAAAATTATATAGCTGGCTTATATTTTCACGGTGAGATAGCTATCATCTTATTTCTCTCCCTCACCTTAAAGGATGGTGTATTATTGGGGGAACATAATAGAGGCATGATATTCACACTTGTCATAATTTTAGGATTTCATGGGGGTGTGCTTTGGAATCATGTTCTCCATGATTATTTAGTATGTCATACAGTGAGGGCATGTCATATAGGTATGGATTCCACACATTTATAATTTTATATTTAGCTGGGCCATGATTTAGAATAATTTTCTCTAGACCTATTCATTATTCAATATATCTATATTACAGTGGGGGCATGTTTTGAAAACATGTTCTCCACATTGGTATGTATATTAGTTTTCATATTTATCCAATTATAATTAGGGAATTATTTGGAAGAACTTAATCAACACTTAAATAATTCTTCTTGAATTAGACAAAATAGACATTTATATAGTTCATATTGATTGTTGTGGTATAATTTTAAACATTGCTATTATTGTTATACATATTTTCAACATGAAACTTATCTAAGGTGAATATGATATGAAATGTGCACTAAATATTGTAAAAAAAAATAGGTTCATATTTTAGAACATTTTCAAGGACTATCGCTACCCACTAGTTAAAATTGTATGAACTATATTGAGGTAATCTACTATAGTTTTTGGTTAGCCTTTTTTTATGGTTTAGGTGATCAAATAACTCAATATTTATAAATTTTTATGTTGTAATTGATATTATAAATCATCCTTACCAATTTTATAGTGTGGGTGACTTGGTTCACTCACACTCATCAAGTTATAAGTATCATTGGGTTGCATGATTATGCTAATCTCAAATTTTAAATGGCAACTCACTTTTGCTCCAAGGTTGGGGACATGGGAATTAAAATTTCTCTCTATCTCCTTGGATATTTGACCTTTCGATATTGATCTATATTTATCATTATCTAAGTTTCAAATCCTTACAATGATACATCATTTATAAATTAACTTGCAAATAAGCAATGCAGTTAATTGACAAATAGGTGTAGTCTTAAACTTTGTTCTTTCAATTTCAATTTTTCTCAAGTAATTTAAATCCTAAATTATTTAAACCAATTACATATTGTAACATGATTTTGGTTATAGGTTAGTCACCAACAAATCTCATACGCTAGGCACACATAAAGACAAGGTGTGTTATACACATCGAGGTACAAATTCCTTTTCTTTAAACTCAAAATATTATTACTAAAATAAATTGGGGAGAATTTATATGATATTTATGTATTATATATAACCTTAGTCTTGTATACTTTTAATATTCATAACTTACATATTCCTCTTAGTTATGGACCTTTACCATTTCTGTAAGTCTCATATATGATCTATCTTGTGCACCTCGCCCTATATATATTAATACAACTAGTCTTATGTTGATTATGGAACCCTTTTATCATGCCTAAAATGATTGAAATATAATTATATTCTATCTTTGCATGTTTTTAACTTATAACTTATTTTCTTCTCCATGAAAACTAACATCTAGGACATACACTAGGATCAATGTTAGTATCTATAACTAACATAAGTGTCAATTTATTTAGGTTATAATATATATTCTCAAGAATACTCACCAATTCTATAGTTTGGGTGACTTTTTTCACATACATTCACCAAGTTATAAGTATCATTGGGTTGAATGGTTGAATTAATCTCAAATTTTAAGTGGCAACTCACTTTTACTCCAAGGGTGGTGACGTGGGCCTTCAGATCTCTCTTTATATCCTTATATTTATGAAATTTTAATATTTATCTATATTTATCCTAATCTAAGTTTTAGATCCTTACAATGAAACACCATTTTCAAATCAACTTACTAATAAGAAATGTAGTTATATATACACACATGCATGCTCTTAAACCTTGATCTCTCAATTAAAATATATTTCAAGTATTTTCAATTCCATATTATATACATTGATTCCATATTGTAACATGATTTTGTATATAGGTAAGTCACCAACAAATGTCATAAGTTGGGCACACACAAAGACAATGTGGGTTATATACACTGAGGTATGATTTCCTTTTATTTAAACTAGAAATTTCATTACTACAATAAAGTGGGGTAAAATGTACATGATATTTATGGATTATATAACACATTAACCTTGTATAATTTAAAAAATCACACCTTGGCTATTTATCTCAATTATGGATCTTTCCCATTTTCACAAGTCTCATATATGTTGTATCTTATGCCATTTCACCTATATCTCTTAGTCCAACTAGTCTTATTGTGATGACCCAGGCCTTTTATCTTTGCCAAAATAATTAAAATGTACTTATCTTCCATATTTGCATGTTTTGAACCTATACCTAATTTTATTCTCTGTGGACACTAATGTTTTAGATACACACTAGCATCATTGCTAGTGTCTCAAATAGATGCAAGTGTTAAGTGTCATAAAGTCATCTATTTTTTAAATGAAACATATCTTAAGGGTCAACCTAAGTTATTTAATCTAGGATTTTACACCAAATGACTTGATATAAATATACTATCAACCCTCATTCATTTGTCACCTATAAACATGGGAACAATACCAAGTATTCATACCAAAGAGCATTTAATTAAAAAAAAATCCCTGTGTCCATATGAGTCATATGTACAACACATATAAAAGTCTAAAATAATAAAGGAGCCTGATATTCAAAATTTACATGTTACAAGATAGGTCACTTTTTTAATTTCTTTCCACATATTTTATGATTCGAAGACAATCCAACACACAGGAGAGAACTACATGGGTTTGAGGCCCTTTTATGGAGTATGGTTTATGTAGGTAGTGTCACTAAAAATGGGCTCTTTGGGGATAGCTTGATACCATGTGAACTCTAACCCATTTTGCCCCAAGGTAACTATGAAGATGAAGAACTAGGGATTTATAATTTCAAGATGAGAAATAGTGCATGACCTAGAATTAAACACACCAAAGAGAAGGCATGGTTAAATCGATAAGCATCTAAGTGGTTCCATTATATTTAAATAATTATTAAATACATGAAACTTATTTCATACCAAAATAGTAGCATCGATATAACCATGTCATTCTAACTTTAGTGTCTAAATATATAGAAGTATCAGATACATAATTTTATAATTATTTCAAAATATCTTCATAGACTTATTTTTACGTGTTTTATATCTAGCACTATGTTATAATTAGAACTAGTGAATTATATTACATATTTATTAGTTCTATACATAAATTAGTCACAATTTATATATTTAGCCTATACACATCATAATAAATTTAGTATATGTTTATATATTAGTTTAGCATTTAGTTGGCATATTTCATATCTGATTATCACCCTTATGCATTATAATTTATATATTATTAACCTAATTATACTACTAAGGTATGGACAACCTCTTATCTAATTTAAGGTTAAATAATAGGAGACACCCATTCATACAAGGTTATTTGGGGTTATTACAAATCCATGATCCTAATAACCCAATTTCCCCATAATCATAATGAAGACACAAAATAGGGTTTTATCATTTGGAAAGGAGAGATAGCCTATGAGTGAGTGTTGAGTACAATAGAGCAAAGATGATATGAAACCAATAATACCATTCCAAGTGAACACATCCAAATCATATAAATATTCAATATTGTACACCAGCATCCATGTTAGATAGGTGCATCAACACAACCATCTAGATATTATAGAAGTTTTTAAGGCTATAGAGTAAAAATTTATAAAATTTTATGATTATTCAAAAATATAGGTCTAGCTCAGTTCTACCATGATCCATATCATATCTACATATGCATAATAAACTAGCTCACTATTCTTGTTTTCCATTTATTTCAATATCACTTGATAGTTTTACTTAGTGTCTTTACCATATCTACGCATATATTTCCATATTATTGTTTGTAGTAGTTCATAATTAATTGTCCTACTATAGATTTTTTCTCAACTTTTTTCTTATTGATCTAGATATTCTTAACCCTATAATATGTTGATCCATATTAATTAAAATTTTTAAAAGGGTAAGAATAATTATTTCTTGGAATGGATATTGTTATAAATTTTCAATTTTATAATATCCCATCCATGTCACCCAAAATGCCCATCTCTAGCCTAATGATTACTAGAAAGGATTAAAATGTTTACTACAAAAAGGAAGTCTAAAAAACATGGTCTTTAATAGTTACATAGTATTAAAATCTTAATCATAATATGCTCTACAAAAATGACATGATTTTAATGTATAAAATGATTGTGTAACCTCAAGTAATCATCAATAAGAGACAAATAAATCTCGATGATAATCCTTTGCTGCCACATACTCTAAAATATAAAATTCACATAATTTTTCTTGAAACAATAATATGATTATAATTTTCATATAATATAATCTATGTCGTTATTCGAAACCATGACAAGTATGTTCCCATACCCATACACTAGACATACATTCATCTCCCAAATTTATCATAGTTGTATCATTAGATAGATTACTTGCACCAATCAATCTGAAGATAAGACTATGTCTATTAGAGTTATGTCATGTTACCAAGTCAGCTACATTAGTATGAAATATATTACTCTTTGTTTTAGATACACTTAAAAGAATAAAAAATACAATTCAAGTTATCTAAGTGATTTTCATCTTTGTTTCATGTTTACTTGATACATATACTTGATTGCATAACCAAAGCAATGTGAATTTATAAAATAATTTCATTTTAGACCTCCCAAAATAAGGACCTCTTGGTCCCAAAAATAATTAGGATGAATTAAAATGTGGGAACGTATTTCTCACATTCTCATGAGACATTCATTTAGCTTTATATGGAAAATTTACCTGCAAACCAATCATCCATGTCTCATATGTGTCTTTCCATGTTTACTTCACATTTTCTTCAATAATGATATAGTTTTATAACTCATCAATATAATTAGGTGAAAAATTATCTAAATTATTAATAATTACATACTATTTCTCTTCATCCAACAACAATAATTTACCAAACAAGTATAATCGATCAACATTAATCACTAAAAATATATGCATATATTTAGGTAATTCTAAATAAAAAATAATTATACACTACTTGATCCATAATATGAAATGGATCATACCACAAGGGTTTAATCTCTTATGAAATTAATTTATCTCTCCTTACCCAAGTACAACAGAACCATGTCACTCACTAGAAGCTTATGTTTCATCCAATGTTATTTTTGATACTTTAGGTACTTGAGTTTGGACTCCTGCAATCTCTCTCAGGTATACAAGTGTATCTGTATTAACTTATTGATCAAATTTTTAGATTTAAAAACATATAACGATCTATTATACAATACTCTACTTGAATGTAAAAAACTAATATCATGTAGTCTTGGTTGTATAAAATGAAAACACAACTGGAAAAGGGAGATATTAAAATAGACCTATTGTATGAGTGTTTTTTATACGCCAAATTATTATAATATCCTTTTGGATATATTTAGTTATAACCCTTTAATATTTTCATGAATTTATATTAAAAAATATTATTATCCATCTACATATGGATGGAAGCTAGTAAACCATTTAATTCTCATGTCCATTATTTAACACAATGTGTAGAAGAAGTTGGTGAATGAAATACCATCTCTTTTGACATAATTATCTATGACATACCAAAATATATTCACACTTGATTAAATAAGATCTTATCTACATCACTACATGTCAGTATCTTGTTTGTCTTGGGAAGATCTACACAAAAGTACGTAGAGATTTTTCCAAAGGATCTTTACGCACATGAAATGGATAAATTAAAAAATTTGTATAAAATTTTTAACATCAAATATTAAATATGTCTAATAAAAATACCATTTTACATTACTTATATTATGGTTCATATAAATTATGTCCATTGATAATTGATTCATGTATCTTTGACGTCAACAAAAATTCTATTTTATTTAAGCACATAAATCTAACTTATTTTATATATGATATTTTTATAAATGTATTATTCTTGTTGTAGATCAAAACTAATGTATTTTGTTTTCGTATATATTCTAACATACCTCGATGAAATTGATAACATGTTTCGATTTTACAATATACATTTCAAAAACTAATGTCTCCATATTAGATAAATTAATTAATATAGACAGAATAGGTGATATAATTAGAATATAAACCAAATTTTAGTTACACCACATTTATATTTGACCATAATTTATAATTTTTTAAGGAATCCAATCCATTCTTAATTTCTAGCTTGCAATAAATTTGTTTGTGCTTATACATATCATAAGTGTTTATAAACAATGTCCATCATGGATTATTTCCCAAAGAGGTAATGCCTCAAATTTTTCATTGTCAAAATGAGAATTTAAAATCCTTATAATAGATGTATAATGTAAAAATTATCGCTCTAAACAATTTAGAATGATAATAGATAAGCCTAACTCCTTGTAGCAACCTGACACTAATATAATAATCACTAGCATTTATCTCTACCTCAAATGTAGCTTGAAAACTTGGTAAATCAAATAATAGAATTGTACTTATAGTTTTTTTCAAATTTTAGAATGTTATATTTTTATCTACTACCACAATGTAACTTCCTTCTTTCTCCAATGATTCCATGATATTAAGTAGTAATGTATGAGAAGTCATTTACAAATTTATAATGATTTTGGGTTTTACCTACAAAGCTTTCCATCTCACTCATAGTAATGAGATTTAGCTAATTGAAATTTTATTAGATATAGATGGACATATCATTATCTCTATGTTACCCAAAATGTGATTAATGTACATCAATTTAATTTTGGCATACTCACACTTCATACCATTTAAAAATAACTTATTCTCATTTCAAATCTTGAATACTTTTTCAATATTAAACTTTTTTTAAAATGACATGTTGAATCCAATTATATCATATAGAAAGATAATAACACAAGAGTCATTTATTAGTATAAATACCTCATTCATGGAATACATGAAGGTATATAGTGAAATGTGTAAACCAAAAGTAAAACCATCCTATGTAGTGGATATGAATTATTCAGGGTAAAACCATCCTAAGTAGCTAGAGCATTACATAAACCAAATACTAAAAGCATCCTAGGTAGCTAGTGTATTTTATAAACCAAATAGTAAAACCATCCTAGCTAGTGGATACTAATTATTCGTGGATAAAAATTGGTCATGCTCAAAATGATTGAATAAATCATTTATTCTACGTAATGGATACTAATTATTCATTGTTATCATATTCATTCATTGATAGTATATACATATTCACCATGTATAGTCTCTATTTGAAAAAATGATAATAGGTGATATGCATGGAGAGGTATTTGGTACAAATACCCCATGCTAAAAAAACATATTTATCTAATCTTTAACTTCCTATGCATCAAAAACACTCTATCTATAAAACCTAGAGTTAGGTAAAGGAATATTTCATAATAATTAGATCTTATGTTTTTTGTAACTTTTTGGGATCAATCCCTTATATTCTAAAAATAATTATAAAACTAAACTCACCAAATCAGTCACACCATGTTTTCATCAGTGATATTAATTTCCATGTAGCCCTTTCAACTTAGACCCTTTTCGTTGTCATTTACCTCTCAAAACTAGATAGAAAAATTATCTCTAGCATTGATCAACCATTTAGTTATGGTTGAACCTATCATAGTATTTTGTTTTTTTTCTTAGCTTCACATAAAGTTTATGTTTTTCCATATAAAATAAGTATATACTAATTATTGCCTCTCAAATATGTAGCATGCCTAAGGTTTAGGTTTTTCTTACTAAATATTATTCCACAAACATCAAATGAAATAAAATCTACATAAACATCATCCTTGTAGCCAACACCTATTAAAAAAATTACTTTACATTGCTTTTTCACCTTAATTTCTACACGATATTTTAACCAAAAAAATTGATTAGGTTATGGGTGGTTCACCACTTGTAATCCTAATTCATTTATGAATTTTTTAGATATGAAATTAAGCTATGCATATGTATCAAATAAAGACAGTACATTTTTATCATCAATGCAGATTTTGATATAAAAGACCTTCATCATCTCTGCTTCCTCTTTTAATTTAGATCACTCACTCACCATGCATGCCTCTTAATGTACAACATAAGAGATACTATTATCTATGTCATAATAACATTGAATGTTTGTCCTTTTTTTTATCACTATTGTGTTGTCATATTTATTATTTTTATTTCTCCAAGATGAATTTAAATAAAGGTATAAATTAAATAATTTATCTTCCAAATGTCCTTATTCTCCAAAATGGGCACACTTAATTTTTTTTATTATTATTTTTTTAACATTTTGGATTCAATTGTTAATATTAATTTTTATTTTACCTTTGTGTTACTCCCTTTTCTTTTGACCTCTTTGTTATTGTCCCTTCTCACTATTTTTATTTTTGAATTAATATGATTTTTATTTTCTGAATCGAGATGAATTTTTCATGTCTTCATTATTTTCCATTATTATTGATGTTTTTAGGTAACCAAATAACTTACAAGTATACTACATCAACATGCATTTTTCCATGACATCTCCATCGACATGAACTTTCCTCTTTCAAAACACATTGGTATGATCATGTACACTATGTCATTGATGTTTCTAAAATTAATTCCATTGAATAAGTCTTTCCATTTCATAAAAGATGAGGTAAATTTTATTAATCTTATTGAATTCTTCCCACTTCATGATGGTATAATGTTTTTGATAGTCAATGACTGCATAACATTAATACCATGTGTGAGAGTGGCCAAATAGCTTTACCCCACTTACTTCTTGTTATAAGGATTAAACTTATGATGATTTTAATACACCTTCATTTTATATATCCATTGATTTGATCTCTTAGCACTAATATCTCTATCATATGTTTGTATGTAAATCATCGCTTCAACATTGAATATAATCCATGTGGAAAATTGAGCTTCTTCTATTTCAGTGTTCTATGGATATTATTCTTCATCTAATTTAGGTTTCATTCCCATTTGTTTAACTATTACTATCATAAATCTATTAATCTAATTTATCTTCTCCACTGAGCCAAAGATACTCAACCAATAGTTTTTGAGTATATTGAAATTAAAATCACCTTTCTCCTCTCCTTCTCTTCCCAAAGCTACTATATCCCATTATCACTGACCTTTTATAACCTTATGTTCATAAAGAAACTTGTTTTCATGCCCTCCTATCTTATTGGATGCCATACATTGTATAAACCCTAGTAAGAAATAAGAAACTTTTAGATTTACCACCACTTGACCTATAAATCATCGAATTACTAATGTTATGGATTTATAGGTTAACTCATTAAAAAATTCCCAAAAACTATACCAAATGGATTGAATTACCTTAATCAATAGTGAATGCAAAAAATGGGAAGAGAAATGATAAATAGTATATAACAATCATAGGTAATAGTTCACATGACTCAAAATTTTTACTAGAGAAAGCTTAAGATGAGTACAAAAATCTAGCAATAGCATGCCTTCTAAATTTCATCACTATCATGTGTTATTACAATGTGTATATTTCTATTACAATTGTATTATGCTATTATCTAGTTTTAGTTTGACACTCCTGTGCCCCTACTTTGATCTTATAATCATAAGAACTCTACTACACCTTTCCTAATACATGCTTTTGCTATTGAGATTCTATGCTTAAGCCAGGCTCTCAACCTTCCAACCCCAAAGAATTTCACCAATTTATTTTATTTAGATAATTACACATTTGAAACTATCCAAGCTTCATCCACATCACCCACAATCCTTATCTCTATACCCATCATTACCAAAAAATAGTATAAATGTTTCTAAACATATGGAAGTCCAATAGTTGTGGCCTCCAGTAGTTACACAAACCACATTTTTTTAATAACTATATTCTACCTGAAAATAGCTTGATACCAAAATAATAAATGGATAGGTAACATAAAATAACCACTAGGATAGAAAATAATAGTCTCAATAATAATACTCTACCTCCACACTAC
This sequence comes from Torreya grandis, assembly GCA_037957365.1. Classification (NCBI taxonomy): domain Eukaryota; kingdom Viridiplantae; phylum Streptophyta; class Pinopsida; order Cupressales; family Taxaceae; genus Torreya; species Torreya grandis. The sequence goes on along the minus strand of JARHVA010003855.1, from coordinate 1,442,979 downwards.
CATCATATAAAATCAATCAAACTTGTCTTGTATGAATAATCTAAACTTAATATTCATGTGATACACTCCACTGCATTATTATAGATAATAAAAAGGATATTCATAGAATGTTTCTAAACATATGGAAGTCCAATAGTTGTGGCCTCCAGTAGTTACACAAACCACATTTTTTTAATAACTATATTCTACCTGAAAATAGCTTGATACCAAAATAATAAATGGATAGGTAACATAAAATAACCACTGGGATAGAAAATAATAGTCTCAATAATAATACTCTACCTCCACACTGATCAATCAAACTTGTCTTGTATGAATAATCTAAACTTAATATTCATGTGATACACTTCACTGCATTATTATAGACAATAAAAAGGATATTCATAGAATGTTTCTAAACATATGGAAGTCCAATAGTTGTGGCCTCCAGTAGTTACACAAACCACATTTTTTTAATAACTATATTCTACCTAAAAATAGCTTGATACCAAAATAATAAATGGATAGGTAACATAAAATAACCACTAGTATAGAAAATAATAGTCTCAATAATAATACTCTACCTCCACACTACCATCATATAAAATCAATCAAACTTGTCTTGTATGAATAATCTAAACTTAATATTCATGTGATACACTCCACTACATTATTATAGACAATAAAAAGGATATTCATAGACATAAATCTAGCATCAGTTATTTTCCTACATTTCCATAAATCTTGTAATTTTTCAAATAAACATAGAACACTTACACCAAAAAAATATTAGTATAAGATTCAGAATATTTAACCTATATCCTATTACCAAATTATCTAAATAGGATTAAATATATAATAATTGATTATGTATGTACACTTACATCAATACAAAATACTTTTTAGGTCATCTTGGTGTCTTTGTCTTCACTATAAGTTCACTTGTTACATGTGTCTAATAATAAAACCATCCCAATCCAAACATTTATTTTGTTTTTAGTCAATGTCACATCAATATATATTATCATTTAGTATATTAAAATTTTAAACACTAATTGACAAAAAAGAATTGTAAAAACATGAATAAAAAATAAATACTACAAGTTCATCACATAAACATACACAAGACAAAATTACACATCGAAAAGGCATATCTAAAGCATATTCAAAACTCATTTATAAATGGACATGTTTTTAGCATAGCAATAATGCATATAAAATAATATAAAACAATTCACTCAATAATTAAATATGATCTCTTTATCTCTATATATTGTTAACCTCATCTACATTGCTAAGCTTATGGCCCATCGATGAGGATTCATCACTATCATCATGCTTCGATCATGATTAAAACCAACTACGTCTCTCGTTATACTCATAAAAAACCAATTTAGCTTGAAGGTTGCATGCTCATGCTATGGTCATACATACTATGTGAAAGCACTCTAGCATAGATCTAAACCAACAAATTTTAGATGTTTGTGTTACCTCACTAGCTAGGGATTCAAATTATTTATTCACTTACAACAAATAGATACACAATAGTAGCAACTAAAAGATAATTAAAAAGTGTGGCATGAATTCCCACCATACCATTGACTCGCTTGAAGATCCAAGATGACATTACATCATCAGGAACATGAAATTTCATCACTTGAAGTTAACCCTCTATAATGTAATTCCAATAATCAATTACTACAAAAACACATGTCAATGGTAATTTTTTTTAAAGATAGATAACATGATTAAATACTAAACATTCAAAATTCATTTGTATACATAACTCTATTCATGGTAGGGTCATTAACCTCTATGACTATTTATCCCTCTCTTGCATCTATGCCAATAGGTGCATCAATAAGGGCTTTTTGGCCATCACTAGATGCATCTAGAATGATAGGAAATAGAAAGAAACATTGAAACTTCCCCCAACACTTTGTATACTCCAAAATCCACCTTGCATCATTTACATCAATAATAAAAATCATATGATCCACATTTACTTCAATAATTTATGATAATTTTGTATCACTCAATCAACCTCTCTTTCAAGGGTTGATTATTTCTATGAGTGCATGTCCAATCCCATAATGCTACGAACATGTTTTGCATCACAAAAAATTGTCTAGTGATGCACTCATAACAAAAGCACTCATATACCAAAACAATCCATTATAAAACCAATAACTAACTCAAATTCACCTTAACTATATAGTATTTCCAAACCCCATGCAACCCTATACAAGGTCTCCAAATAATTAATTCAGATGTCATTTGATCAAGTAACATAAAAAACTTCCATCGCAACTCATCTAATAACCCATGAATTACCAATACGTTTCTATGCAAACATCTATGGTGCACACTATGTATACGTAAAATACATAAAGGGCAAGCCATTAATATGTGTTTGTAGTTCCATACATGTAATATATTCACTCACCTCATTACTTTATTATAACCATCTTGGGTGAATCGATAAAATTCTCTATACAAATGGGAAAGCATAGTGCGGCCCTAAAAATACATTGTCCCATTCTCCTCAATGTCCTGAAAAATAGCATGCATAAAATACGAAATGGAAACCCTACGTCAATCCATTACCACGAAAAATTAGTTAATCTGCACAAATATTTCCTTGAACACGAAACATATACTACCACAATATTTGAAAAAAAAACATTATCGAATCATTCAGGGTATTATGAGCCCCCAGAGCATGTCTATTAATATATCTATTGGAATGCCCTCTCGATACGTTTTCCTCTACAGACTAAATAGTGTCATCTATCCTTGCCATCTCTCAAAATCATTTCCCATGTTGGAAGCCAAAAAGTATAAGTATCTTCATCTCATCTCTCCACGAGTGTGGTAACAAATTAATATCATATGGCATAGTGCCTTGACGGCCAACATCACGTAAATCTAATTAATTCACACCCTGCCTCTCACCATTGCCCGAATCGAAACCCAGTTTTCTATATGTTGACGACATTTGAACTGTTTAACATGGACATCACCCTACAAATAGATTATATCGATGATCAGTTGGATGATAAACAATTATAAAAGTAAATACATTGGTAAAGAAAACTAAAATACATATAACTATAATCCTTTGTCATAATTTGTGGCATAAATTCGATGCCTACGATACAAATTGTCGTTAGACACACATAAGGTGTTATCCATATACTAGACACCTTTGTTTCGTCCCGGATACCGCCAATAAACTCTTATGACTACCTAAACATGTATAAAACATGATGATGAATTTATAGAAACATCAAATTTAAAAGAAATAAAACATAAGTCAAAAATATCAGTGTTAGAGGCTCCTCCGCATAGAACGTACTATCCGATTTCTTGAGTCGAGTTAGGGTTTCCTCTTATCACAGTGTCATTTTTCTGACAAAACACAAAATCAATAACGACGGAAGTTCAAATAAACTCTAGTATTGAAAATTCAACTTATTTATACTTAGGTAAAAGAAAATTGTTGTAAATAACGAAATCCAAATTTACTATAAATCTACTGTGGCAGTATGTGTGATATCGGATATCTCCCATCAGTTGCCCATATCAAATGTATACTAATCATAATAACTTTGACGTTCCTCCTACTTACTAGGGAATAATAAATTAATACAATATGATATAAACGAATGAACATTTCCTGTGAAAATCTTCTAACTAATCAAAAAATCCTAATTATGGGACGTCATCGCTTACTATTTTCGCTTACCCACTTGGAGAAATCGATAGAGTCATATATAAACCAACCATCTCCTCAAATTAAAATTCAACTAAACATCAAATTCAAAGAGTTCAAATAATTTATCAATTTTAATATTAACACGCATTCAATACTTAGTTATATAGACATCTCTATAGTAGGTCGAATACATACATGATTATGACCCGCTCATATTTCATCGATTGAATACTATCACTTATATTTACCAGATGATCAAACTATTTTACGATGACCTTTCTCTTCGTGTGACTATATGTAATTCACACGATTATATTTATACTACACAACATTATCTACACGTGTGGATTTAACATGGAAGATTTGTGACCTCCATCGCTCCAATCAAATTTGAGCCACATAATGGATTTATTACACAAATATGGACTTAATCAAATTGGGTTAGATCATCAAATTAACATATATTATATCATTTATAATACAAATACTATCAGATTTCCATCGAATATATGGCTGAGATTTCACACATTATCATATCAAGATACAAATTGTATGACTCAGATTGCACATGTTATCATATTCGAGGCATATGTGAGTGATATGCAATATATTTTACAGGCTTGCGAGTCACAATTCAAAGATACTATGATCTTATTCCAAATATTTTATGACTTAGATTTCACATGTTATTCGGATGGTGGCCAATGTGAGGCATATGTGACACATTATCTATATTCATGATTAACATGTCACAAATATTATGATATGTTATATGACTCAAATGGCACAAGTTTTCATATTTATTAACAAATCATGTCACCATATTATCAAATATGTTTAGACATACTCAAATTTACTTGTGATTACTTAGGCATACTCAGGATTACTCAATCATACTCAAGAGCACTCAAGCATATTTAGATTGTATCTAATCCTATCTACATTGGTTGATTAAAATTATTCAATATTACTCCAGCATAATTGTGCATACTCATATTTTTACTTCGATTTTAATTAGATTTACATTTGACATAGGGAGAAGTTGTAAGTTATATCTCAAACAAAATTTAAAATTTTATTTATTTTGAGTTAACATTTACAAATAGGTTAAAATATTATAAGGATTTTACACGTGGTTATGGGATGTAACCAATTTTTTTTAACCGACATTTTATTTAAACATTAAAGTAATAAGTTAATAACAAAATTATAGAATAATTTAGATTATAAAAGAACCAAAAAACACCCACTTAATACAAAGGGGTATAGAAGATGAAAGAACATGAGCAATAACTCTAAAGTCATTAAATAAACATTGAAGAAACTATAAATAGGGTATAATAAATTTTAATACTGATCAAAATTAATATTCTTCCATACAAAAACCTACCCTATGAATAATGATATAAAAGACTGAACACAAGCTAAGCCTATTCATACCCTATGATCTTTATAGTATAATACAGTAAAAAATGATTAAGGCCTCTCCAACTACATCGATCCACATAAGAATCTACTTAGAAACCCTTGAAAGTGACCAACATGTACTATATATGGCATATCTTCTTGATATCCAATGAATGTTGAAGACCTTTGCTCAACACTACTAGTGATACCAACCCATATCAACTCATACTCTCACCGATAATTGATCGAAGACCAACCAATTTTATATCTTCTCCCCTTATCAACTAAAAGGTGAGATGTTTTGAAATAAAAGAAATAAAATCAAACCAACATTATCTAATCTATGTCATGAATATCAGTTATAGAAAGATAAAAATAGAACTAAAAGTAAGAACACAATCCAAAATTTTCCATTCAATCATTTAACCCAAACTATGAGTCAATTGGAAACTAGAGAAGGGTAATAGTCCTCCAAGATCTAATATATATTCCAACCTCTAATTTGACACTTATAATTTTTTAATTATAAGGATCCTAATGCATATGTAAATCATGAAATGGTCTTCGATCTCACAAGCATGAGGTGTGACGAAAATTGTCATTTTGAATGTGGCAGCTTCCATCAATAATGCACCTTTATACACTATTAAATATATTTGTCAGAAAAACCATAAACGGAATCTTCACAACATAAAATAAATCATTTGATTGCATCTATAGCATCTAGAACATATAGTTTGATTTATCGCATGACAACCTTATAAAAAAATAAATTGTTAACAAAGGGCATCGTAGTGTAAGGTACTAAATGTCGAATGCGATAAAATCATGATCAAAATAAAATATTTTTAATATTTGACCTCTGAATGCTCAATGTATTAGAAATGATGTAGTCACTAGTTTCATAATGCAGTAACCTTAAGGTTAAAATGAAAGACTATCTTTAAACTTACCCAAATGTGGATTGTTAATGTTTACATATGAAAAAGATTACAACACAAGAAGTTAACTTGTGATCTTTTTAAAATAATAATATCTTATATGATCTATCAAACCAACTCACCTTCAACCAAAAAATAATAAAGAAAATAAGTTATATATCCTTAATTGTTGCCAATGTGAAAAAATAAACATAAAGCTTTGACCAATATTTCACATTGTGTAAAAAACTATAATCCCATATTTACTTGAGAAAAACCTCTAATTGTGGACTTAGGAAATAAACAGAATTGAAATTTCAAACTTTTGTTATACTAAAATTCTTCACTATGTCTTTGTTTTTTGTTACCAATATTAACACACACCCATTAAATATCAGTTCTCAAATGCCATATTGGGTAATAAAGTAAATTTTTATGCAATATACATCTTGAAACATTTTGACATTATTAAATAATTATGTCATTGTGTTCATATCAATTATCTTTACTAAAAATAATATTTCTCGCAACTCACCTATATTTGCCGTTATTGTTCCAAATAAGCTTTCTTCTTATTTTTGATCCAATGAACGAATTATCCATTTGAACTATTAATGCCATGACACCTTAAAAATTAAATCATCTAAAAAATCACATTGACTGTGAACTTTTCCTTCTTTAATGCCTAACATATTACAAAATTATGAAAAATAGATAATGGCTTATGCAATATCCAAAATCCATTAACCCTTCTTTTAAAATAGTGTCCATTTAGTACAAATATATATTTCACTTATCGTAAAGAAGCCTTTTTATCTTAGATAAAGCTTTTGTATGCTTCAAATTAGGTGCAAATTGATTTCTTTAAAAAATTTAATAAGATTTATATTATCACAAAATATTGAATAAATGCTTCAAAAGAGATTTTGAATAGTACAAATGTATTCAAAATTAATTTTACTTACTATAAAATTGTACCATCCAAGACAAATTTTGTGTTGCTAAGAATATAAATTCCATCCTTATCATCACACTCATCATCCATAAATGCATAATTATTATTTAATGTCCACCTATTCAACCTTTGATTTCCATGTAATGAACCATACAGTCCTCTCTAATGTATGCAAGGTTTGAACTTTTCTTTTTAAATAAAATTACCAACACATTGCTTCTATGGTGCTTACTTCAAACTTGCTTTCTATGTCACTCTAATACCATTGTTAACCTCTGGATTAGTTTAAGGTTACATCTCAGAAAAAATATTATCTCTTTATTATTTTAGTTTATTATTTACAAACATGGTAAAGATTATAAAGCTTTTATGGTGTCTTATGTGATATAACCACTAGTTAACCAACATTTTATATAAACATAAAAATAATAATCTAATAAAAAACATAAACATTAATTTAGATCATAAAAGACCCAATCTTACATACTCACTTACTAAAGAGTTCCATATCTACTAGTAGTTCTCAAAATTTTGTTTAATTCTCTAGCCAATAAGTGAACAATACTAGAGGGATCTTATCCATATCGATTAGGTATTTTAGACCCATGACATACTAAATAAGTATCATGAGCATACTCCATGAGTGGAAAAATATTTGAAATAATTTTTGTCATTATTTGATTACTAAACTTATTTTGAATAACGAAAATAATATTTCTTATTTCAATAGTAATCACTCTGATTGCAAAAAAAATCTATGACATGTACGCAATGAAATTTTGAATCACTGTGAAAATGAAAATTATATGTCTAGGATATCCAATGTGTGTTTATATCTATTTATCTCTTTTAACTAATATATGTTAGTGCACTTAAATAGTAAATTAAAGTGTGGGCATTGGCAAACACCAAAATTTGCTATAAGCATTTTTTGTTTAATTACATTCATGACTTTACATATATATGCTCTTAATGCTAAAATGGAACTTATTGGCACATTTGTCTTCGTTTTTGGTCATATTTTCCACTTTACCTAATTATGTAGTCTTTTGTTGAGATATTTTGATATTTCATGACTTTGTCACAAAGATCTAATGTTTTTTTCTAAACTTTGAATTTTCTATGGATTTAGGATACTTATAATAATATTGGATAGGGCCTATTACTAATGGTGTTTTTATGTAAGCACTAGTTTTGTCAAATAACCACAAGTACTATGTATTTTATTATTATTTCACATAAAGAGTCTTAATTATGGTTATAGTCCATGTTTGGAAGGTCACCTTGAGTCTTGTGATCTTTCTTGTGTATTTTTCTCACTATTTTGACACTTCTAGCAGTCATAGGTTACCTTTTCCTAGTCTCAAGGCCCCATAGCATGTTATCCTTGATTTTTACTCTATCTTGAGCCTTTAGACATGAGCTCCATTTTGAGGACAATAGCACCACATCGCACTACTATCCTCTTTTACCCTTTCACCTATGTTTGAGTCCTAACCCCTTCATGACCGTTCTCTTTTGTTTTTTATATCTTTTTTATGACACTTCAACAAGTGAATAAAGTATTATATTCCGAATAAAAAACTGAAATATAAAGAGCCTCACAAGGCATTTTATAGATAACACTTATAATTTTGGCACTTATTACATAAAATCAATCAATAATAGATCTCAAATACTCAGCATTCATACATATACATCTACATGCTTGATCAAAGAAAGGTCTAGGAAAAATTCATCCTAGCATATCATGGGAGTGTAAGGTGTATATTTTATAAGGAAGAAATACATTCCATTTGAGACCCCTATCATTGTGGTTAATGTAAGAAGTAGTCAAGACAACATGGGTTATGCTATGTATGATTGTATCATCCCACTACCCAGTTTTTTCTTTCTTTTTGCATTTGATTGTTTTATTATTTCATGTATTTGGGTATTCATTAGGGTTTTAAATACAAAATCAATGAAAATAGTGACACAATAAATCCCTCATCCAATGTTAAATCACCTATAAGACCTTTAGTAACTCCCTCAGCTTCTCTAAAAGTTGTAGATAGTCACTATAAGGGGGACACTAGAATGAGGTCCAGACACTACCACCACACATCCCTATTGTCCTAAGGGGACGCTATTGACCAAAGTCAGATCTCAAAAAATATTATACAAATGAATTATTCCTCTTTATCTCCTTAGTCATCTAAAATATTTTGATCCATAAGAAAAAATTTACATATTCTTGGATATGTCTTCATTTTCCTTGTATTGAAAATTTTTAGAAACATACATAGAATCAATAAGTTTTAATTTTATTCAAGATTAAAAATATATTGAACCATTTAATATAATATATTATTTACATGTGTAATACCCAAAAATATTAAAATAGGTTGTGAACATATATTACTTTGAACATATATTCAAAAACCCTAATTTTTCATTTAGGTTTAACTTCTAAAATTTTCACATTAAATTATGATTACAACAATCTAATATTTTTATTTTGTTAATTAACCTATCTAATTTAATTAAGTGAATCCTATGGTTTTATTTATTTAATTTGATTTAAATATTTTCAATACAAACCTCACTTCAACCACTAGATCTACATACTAGGTCCCTATAAACATAAACATTAGCAACTAGGGTTTGTAAAATAACCCTATTTTTTGTTACAATCTTTATTTAATAAATTCACACATTGCACACACACTTATTTTATATTATATTCTACGTTTTGTTTATTTATTATTCATTCTTTATAGTATCTTCTTTGGCATGTTTGAAATGGCATCTAAAAAGTCTTGTACCCATCATACACTTGATGCAATATTTAATTTTTCTCTTGATTATAATAATGACTGGAGTTATTTTCAAGATTGCATATTAGAGAAGGATACTGATTTCATTTATAATGATGATGATGATGACTATTGTTAGAATGATGGATATGAGGATTTTTATGCACATGATAATACAAGTGAACATGAGGATATATTAAAAAAATCATTTTTTGTTTCCTCTTACTCTTCTCTTATTCCTAAAAATCTATTTAAGGACATAATTGCAAAAGAACCTCTTATTGGTAGGGTTTTATTACAATGTGATCCTAATTTTTTGACTAATTTTTCCACTTTACTGTTCAAAATAAACCAATATAAGTACACTAGATGAAAATCACTTTTATTGGCTTCAAATAAAGTAGATCAACATAATGCATCTTATTTACCCTTCTCAATTACATTTCAAAATGTAAATACAAAGAATGTTAAACCTTTTATCAATGCACAAACTAAGGTAGATGAAATTCCCTTATCACATTCATTCACATTTTAATCTCAATGCAATGATTCTTTGCCATAAATAAATAATGCACATGATTCTAACTCTTTTTCTATATGTCATAACATGTGAAAAGAAAACATGATTAATATGCCATCATCCCTTGATCCTCAAATAGAAAATAACAATGATGCTTGCATTTTAAAAATAATTAGGGAAAAAATACTTTTCATTACACTAACACAAAATGATACATTGCATATTAGTGAAAAGATAAAATCTTATCTTTCTCCTTCTCTTAATGAGAATGTGAATGATACTTCTTCTACTCTTACCTTTTCAAATGAATTAGATTTTGATTTTGAGGAACAATGGGATAATGATGATTATTGTGGTTATGATAAAGATGACATGGAATATACAAATTCTACCTCTTCTCTTTTTTTATATTTCTCTTGATCAAATAAACATTAAATCACATGTTAAAACAAACAAACACACACACACACACACACACACACACACACACACACACACACACACACACACACACACACACACACACACACACACACACACACACACACACACACACACACACACACACACACACACACACCTATTATTTTGTGCATAATTCTCATTCACTATAAAATAAAGTACCTTCTATTAAAACTACAAATACAAAAGATACCAATGGATTCCTCTAACCCACTTACTATAGTATAACCTAGTTCTCAAACAAATCCAAATGATGGTGATATCTTATTTCCTTCTAATTAGGTCCAAGGTATCATAACTTCAAAGGTTATTAAGAGCACACTCATCTTTCTTAGATAAGATTTCCAATGTAAGATGCCAATGACTAAAATATTCAGGCATTAAATGAACCCCTTGATAATGATAATATACCTTCATAAGTGATGAATTATTTAATGAATTTTGTTGGTAATTTTCAAAAATAAGGACATCATCTCACCCTGGAGAATGAAGTATACAAATCTGAGATTGATGCCAATGTTATCCATAATAATCATATTGGATGTCAAATTTCAACTATGAGGTTACCACATAACTTTAAGATAATAGTGTTACACATCTTTAGGCCTATGACAAAGCCATGGCTCATGTTAAAAACATTTTAATTCTACTACAAGTATTTTCAAAGTCATTAAGAGAAAAAATGCTAGATTGGTTCCACCATACCCTCCCTAGTGTATATTTAGATATATATGAGAAGCTAGAGGTAGTCTTCCTCAGGAATTATATATAGAATAATAGACCTCTAGTCACACATGAGAGGTTACCTTTGCTACACTAGGGAATGATAGATCCTAACTTAGGTTACATTCTATGGTTTAAATCTTTTTTGCATTAATTAATTTATTATCCAACGGATTTAGAAGTGTAATACATCTTTGTTAAAGGTTTAATCTCTCCTCTTAAGGATAGATTTTTATATTAGACATCTAAATTATTTAGGCATTTATGAAATGTAGCTATATCATTACAAAAATAGTTGGGATTATATATTATACAATCTAAGGTAGATTTGGCTATAAATCCTTCAAAACCTCAGTCATCAAATTTGGTACAAGAGCCTACTCCACTTCCTACTTAGAAACTAGTGCAACAAAAGCAACCAATAAAAATACTTAGTAAGGGTAAAGATACACTCTATAGATCATAACCTATAATGAGTAAGACATAGGATATATGTAGAGGGCTTGTATATTTTTTAGATAAGTTTGGGCCCCATGATATTTTTCTTACACTACTAGATAAGGAGATGGCCACACTTCCTTCAATTACTCATCATCATCATCACTACTTACACCAGGTACCAAATAAACATTATTATCATGTTATTAGATTATTGGAAATTTAAATGATCATTGATACACACTTAGAGCCGAAATTGATCAATTTGTTAGAAGAGGCATCATAGAGTTCAAACAGGGGGAATAAGGCCCTTATTCACCATACTCTCTTAGATCGCACTCCTCTATAACAAAATTTTCCTAGGGTGTTCATTTAAAGGAATCATTTGTTACTTTTTATATGATCCCAATGACTTTTAGTATACCTATTTGACAATAGTATCTTATATCACATCTTCAATAGCGATGGTAATCAGTTTGTAGAGTTCAGAATGCACCTCTAGTGTGTAGGCCAATTAAGACATTTGGGAACAATTAAAACCCCAAAGGTATAGTTTAGGTATAGACACAAATCAAAATATTTATAAATAATTACAAATCTTGGAGTGCACCTCCCTTATGTACATTAAGATATTCAAGAAAAATTATCAACCCAATGCTATTGTTTTAATATAACAACGATAAAAATTTATGTTAATAAGTATAAAGCTCAAAATATAGCTTTAATTTGAACATTGATTAAAATATTTTTAAGAAATCAGGCTACTTATAGTGCATTTCTAGAGAAAAAAACAATCATGATTTTTTCATCAATGTCTATAAAATTATCCCCTAGTAATGTATCATAGGTAGCTCCACTTTCACAGTCTATGTCCACACCAAGACAACATGAGCAATATGTTCATTGTTTCTCCATGCCCTCAAGGCTTAGATAGGGAATTTCTCCATCATAAGGTATACACATAGATATCTTATAAGATATAAATAATTAAGAAACAAACACCATATACGAATAAAAAAAATTAATATCATGAACATACACATAATGCATTCATAACACATATCCAAATAAACTAACAATACTTCAATAAAGACAAAATTATAAGCATCAACCATTTCACACAAATACCAAAGTCAAACACATAATAAATGATATGACTAATTATATAACTACTATTCACAATTTCAAATTACAACAACCATATATATATATATAACTCATAACATTAATTCAATCCAAATGTGATGCATCACACAATGAGGCAAACATAATAGTTGGGACCAGTTCCCTCACTCTCAGTCTCAAAGACATAATCACTAGAACTAGATGGCCTAATATCTCCATGAGACCTTGATATATGTCTAAACCTATAGTATACCTCTTGTTACATAGCTAACTCATCCATACAATCAACATACTCCCACTGAACTCATTTATAATCATCTATTATATGACAACTCATCCAACCTAGAGCATCAAGAAAAGGTATGATCTACCTATGTAGCTCTGCTCATAAATCGTATCTATCTATTATTTCTTACTTGTATGATATAGTCAATATCACCTTATGATCGAATAAATAAGCATCCAATCAATCTATATTTATGGCTTACTCCACCAAACCATCATCCATGGTATCATGTATAATATGATGTGTCAACTCACAAAGCACTGACTCCATAGTAACCTCTCAATACTCATCCTCTCCTATACCTATAATTTTCCATAAAATTAATAAGAATCTTATTATATCAAAACACAGGGTCAACAATACCCATAAAATATAAATAGACTATTCAAACTTGTTATTCAGATCCCTTAGGGGCTCTATATCCAATACCTCCTCTGCAACCATCCCATCTCTCAAAAATAGAGGTGCCTAAATTTTCTCACTCCACCAGTCGAGTAGGCCTTGGTCACTCAAATATCATCCACATTTGGTACCTCAATCTCTATGTCCCACTATATCACTAGAATAGGAGATAGCTGTAGAATCGATGGTCTAGGACTACTCTTTGGTCTTAGAGGAGCCGAAGAACATCTCAATCATACTATTGGTGTTGTGGGAACATCCTATATGACATTGAATTATTGAGTAACCTTACCATACTAGAACTGATTTTATAAATTATCTCATCGATCATGTATCTAGTAACTCATTTGAATATACAATAACTATATGTTGTCTATATTTCATTCCTAATAAGACCTACAAGGTCCCTAGATAATATCCTATACTCTCCATTAGTAAAGGAACCACAAAAATTAGGTAGTACTCCTCCTTAGATCATGCCCTATCCTAGTCCATCTAGGTATAAATACCTATAGGTGATACCATTTATCCCATGGTTATGCCGTTGGCCTTCTCACATCTATGTTCTCATATGCCCAATATTTCAATAGTGTCAATGCACTAATGCCTCCACTAATCATCTCCTTGTAAAGTGATATATGTCCCTTATAGATGAGCCAACACGGTCTTACCTCAATGAAATACACTACCATGATGCTCAATGTCATACACTATCTCATGCATTATGTATGAAATGGATGCACCACTCCCATCCATTGTAATAAAATAGGACAATATCACTAATAGAAACTAACATAAAAGTACCTAGATTCCCATAGTATAAAAGTACCTAGATTCCCATTGTATATAGCATATATAATAGTTTCATGTATTATGGCTGGTTGCCTAAAAAATGGCTACTATAAGACTAAATATTGGCAATCATAAGATCTAATACACATCCTCTAATGTTATGATCATCTCACCTATTGGCAACCAGAATGTACATGTGTCTACATTCCACCTCTCACATAGTGCTATGATCATATGTTTATCCTAAATCATAGGCTTCAATAAAACCAAATATCATAACCTTATTCAATTAATTACATCTATATCCACCTCAGATAGTGGAAAACCATGGATAGTATTCATCACATGGATAGTACAAAACTCCCTCATATGGGCATCGACTTGAAAAATTTTAACCAAATCTGACATAATTAAAACTAATACTAGGAAATAACAAAGTAATTTATAAACTAGTCAATAATGCTGAGCACCATATCTAGGTCTTACTAGACACTAGTGCTTCCCAGAGGAAAGTAGCATTGGATAGTAGCACCACACTCTAGATAGTAGTGCTAGAAACTGGACACTAGTGCCTAGATTAGGATAGTAGTGCTACCTTTTATAAGACAGACCAAAAAGAATTTTTATATAGAAAAAACAAGAATACAAACATATAAAATGATAAAAAATAGAAAATGTTAGGGTCCCTTATTAGTTGTACCTCCTCAGCAGCCTAAATTAGTGCCTTTACCTCTTAATAGTATGAGATCCTATCATCTCAACTCCTTGGCATGTATCTCTCTTAAAATCCAACTTCTTACCACTTAAATCATGTAAATAAATTGACAACGATCCAAAATGATCTATTAAAGTCATCACTTACCCTATGCGACCCTATTAAGGTTACCCCTGTGATCTAATTTTGATAATTAATATAACTATCTTATCCTTTACAAATATTGATAACTATAGGTATGATTTGTCAACTATTTTTTTCACATGGGAGTCAGTACTAATATAATATATGCCATATTTTTCAATCAAGTTACCTCATAAAATTCAAAACATATAAATTGAAAAATACAATTACATTCTATTACCTATATAATACACCAACTACCTATACAACTACAACCTAAATTCACAAACTCCAACACAATAAATTTATTTTTCAAACCTAATACAACATCAAAATTACCATGTAAGCACCAACATAATTAATACTTACCACTTTTGGTCACATATCTCCTCATAGTGTCAACTCTCTCACCAAAATTGGGGGGAAAATTGCATAGATTGACTTAGACACATAGAGTTACATTTAGAATTTTTAGACACATGGGTATCTAGAATTAGAGTTTATTCAGGGTATATAAACATATAGGTCTACATAGGTTTATATAGGTATTCAGTTATATAGATTATTTACATAATATATACATAAAATTCTATAAAGATTTACACAATCATTTAATTACATAGATTTTTAGATATATGGATACACATGTCTACACAAGTTTACAAAAGCATTCAATTGCACATATGTTTAGATATATAGATGCAAAGGTCTACATAGGTTTACAAATGCATCTAGAGTTATATATTTTCCTATATATAGACACATAGGTCTTTAAAAGTATTCATATATACACACTATGAAATATACAAGATTGACACGTGTATATTAGTCCATTTAGTTATTCAGATACACATCTATATCACTCAAATATCAAGATTAGGGGTCATGGTATACAATATATTTTATTGTTTCCCATTTTTATATCTATTAGGTTACACTAGTATCATCACTAGGTTTTCACCAGTTTAGATCATAGGCTCATCTTTAGTGGTTTATCCATAGCAGTATACTAGACTTAGTTTACAATAGTCAAAACCAAAGTGGGGGAAATTGACCATTATTTTTGCACACCTTGAGTTCACATTACATAGATTCAGAGAGCGGGAAAGTGAGCCGTGTTTCTTCACACCTTCATTTTATATTACTTAGAATTAGAGTGGGGGTATGTGAGCCTTTTTTATCTACACTTTTAGTTTACATTACTCAAATTCAGAATGGGTGAATATGAGCCTTGATTCTTCACATCTTCAATTTTGATTACTTATAATTAAATGTGGTCATGTGAGCCTTGATTCTCCATATCTTTAGTTTAGATTACTTAGATTTAGAGTTTGGGGAAGCAAGACTTATTTCTCCATGTATTCAATTTACAATACACAGATTGAGAGTAGGGGCAAATGAGTATTATTTCTCCATAGATTTAACTTACACATTTAGTTTCAATACAAGAGGCATTTACATCATATGCTTCCTTCCATATATTAATCTCTAGTTCTCATCCACTTATGTAGCCAAGAAGTGGGCTAAAGTATAGATTACATCAGCATAGGCAAGTATAGGTATGTATTTATATTTTATTTCACAATAGTACTTCCTTTTCATTTCATTATTAGAATAAAAGAGGGGAAAATACAAACACCTTGATTTGGTCAAGAAATCATAAGTACTATGTATTTTATTGATTTTTCACATAAAGGGTCATAGTTATGGTTATAGTCCTTATTCACATGGTCACCTTGAGTCTTTGGATTTTTCTTATTTATTTTTATCATTATTTTGATACTTCTAATAGTCATGGTTCACCTTTTCCCAGTCCTAAGGGTTCATATCTTACCATCCTTGATTTTTTATTTATTTTGATCCTTCGGAAATTAGATCTATTTTGAGGATGGTAGTGCCACATAATGATACTGTCCACTTTTGCCTTGAGTGTCTGACAAGCCCTTTCAACTAGGTTTGAAACTTGATCCCTCCATGACCATTCACTTATGTTTTTTATATCTTTTCACAACATGTAACCCAATGAATAATCTACTATATTCCAAACAAATATCATATTATATAAAGATCCTCACAAGGATTTTTATAGCTAGAATCTATAATTTTGTCACTTATTACATAAAATAAATCAATTGTACATCTTAAATAATTTACATACTCTTAACGTTCACACCTAGACATTTTAATGCTTGATCAAAGAAGGGCCTACGTGAAATTGATCCTATCATATCATGAAATTTGATTTTACACATTCCCGAAGTGAGAACTACATGTGATCTGAGACCCCTATCATTGAGGTTAATGTAAACAACAATTAGGATAATAGGGGTTTTTTTCCATGCAATTATATCATCCCAAAACCTAGTTCCTTCTTTTTCTTTTGCATTTGATTTTTTAATTTTTTCATTGTTTCATGTATTCATTAGGGTTTTGTAGAAGAATGAACCAAAATAGTGAGTCATATGAGCCCCTGTATGATAATAAATCTCCTATAGCACCTTCAATAACTCCCATAGCTTCATTAAAAGTTGTATATAGTCACTACATGTGGGACACTAGTGCCATGTTTAGAAACTAGTGCCACTAGGTTCTACTGTCCTAAGTAGGTGCTATTGTCTCAAGCTAGATCACAAAAATAGTATACGAATGAAATATTCATCTCTATCTACTCAATAATCTCTAGTATTTAGATTCATGACAAAATTTATATATATCTAGATAAATCCATCTTCTCTTTGTGTTTATTATTTTTTGAAAGATACATAGAATAAATAAATTCTAGTTTTATTCCAGATTAACAATATATTTAACCATTTAATCTAATCTAGGATTTACATGTGTCAAATTAAAAAATATTAGAACACCTGACTTGCCAAAACTATTGTAGTGTATATTTTAGATCTATTTTGGGACATGTCTCCTTTAGGGGATATATTTTTTTACCTTTTTGGATCTTGTTTATCGATATTTTTCTTTCTTATAACAAATCAATTCAAATTTAAGAACCATAATTTTACAAATCCTTTAGGATCATTTTAGGGACAAGCACCTACTAATTAATTAAGGCACACTAAGAGAACATAACCATCTATCTTACTTTTATTTAAAACATAAATTTTGTAAAGGATAAATATAATTTCATGCTTCTACCAAAGAAGGAATTATAAAAACTTGCACTTAAATTTGCATTCACATGCTTTTGTATACAAACTATTAGTGTAGGATATTTATTTTCCTTTTATTTTTGATTATTCCTACACACACACATTACTTATACACTAGAGTTAAATTTCTTAGGTGTACATAAACATAAGGAGTTTCTCTTGTTCATTATCATTGACTAGTGGATGTTACTCTTTGACTAACTATTTCACACTTCGTATTTATATTCATGTTATAGGCCTTTTATGATCATTCATGGAATAGCTACGCATTACTCACATATTTTTAAATTACTTTATGAGATAGTCTACATGGAGTGTCGAGGATGACAATCTATTATATATTACTCTATTTAGATTTCTCTTTTTCATAGATTCATGTTCATTCATTGTTTTAGTTTCTCAATATTGGCATAATCCACAATATGGTATCAAAACATTGGTCTTGTAATGAGAATATTTGAGTTTTTTTTGTCTTAATTTTTTTAGAAATCTTGAGTTCATTTTTTTAAATAGAATTTGTTTCATCATTAAAATAGATGATTTCATTCTTCATAGGGGCTTATTGTTCTCATTTTTAGTATTATTAATATTTGGATCAATGTTTAAGCTCATTATATCTAAATGATTCATCCCTCTCTAGAATGGATCTAAGTTAATTTTTTAGGATCCTTTAAATACACTCATGGAATTATTTTTTGAGTTTCTTGACCTACTCACATTTCATGATTGGTCAACTATTTACACATCCTGGGTATAACTTATATGGGTCTGGTGGAATATTTTTCCTTCCTTGTAGTCAAGTTCCTTATTATAATATATTCATTTTCTTAAGAATCAGTCTCTCCATAGCTACTTTGACCTCATAAATGCATCACTCTCTTTTCTAGACTATTTTCCATTGAACAAACATCCCCTTATTCCTCCACCCTTGTCTAACATTTTATGTTTCTATATGTCATATTGATAACAAAAAATGAAATGATGCCCTTTTATCTACTCACCATGCGTCATGATTCATTTGTTGTCTAGATAGTCATATCTAGGTCTAAGAGGATGTTTTGACACTACTTGGTCATTTAAAAGGTTAGAGAGGATGTTCCAATTAAGACAAACTCTAAAGTGTTTAAAATGGCAAGGAATAAGCTTCACCTATGAATAAATATTTAACTACAAATGTTAAACAGTAATAATATATCTTATTTAAGATGAAAACCCTTTAATAGTTATGCGAAACCTAGTCTGCATCCTAGCTTGCCTTCCAAAGGACTACAACATTCCTTGGTATTATACACTTGGACCTTGTATAGTATTTTATCAAATTTTCCATCACATGGTGGTTATTATCTATATTCTTCAAAGCTAACTCAACATAATAATTTTTTTATTCCCTAAAATCCTTTTCAAAAATGCTATTTTATAAAATAGTTGCCTTTAATTTTGCCTTTATGAAGGAAATGTTTCATTGAGAGGCACAAAAGTATGCATGGGATGATTGTAAAAGATTTATAAAATAATTTAAAGATCTCAAGGTTTCAATTCATATTCCAACACCTAGTTATAAGGCTATGTATGTGGTTTAACCTTAAGAGCATTATAACTTTGTGTGTTTTCAAATAGACCATTTGAAGATATAATGAAATTACCTATAGATTTTTATTGAAAATTCAATGTTGACTATAGTTTCCTTTATTATTTTAATATATTTTATACTTATTCTTTTGGAATGGTGTATTTTTCAAAATTCACTAAAATTATAAATTTCTAAGTTAGGGGCTTCATAATATTTTGATTTAACATTCTTTCACATTTAATTCTGTAATTTTTTCTTACATTATGGATTGTTGGTCATTTCAAATTCTTACTAAATTTAATTATCATGAATGGAAAAGAAACATGAATTTTTTTTGAGAAAATAAGGATTTTATGGAATAAATAGAAATAAGGAAACTAAACTTGTGTTAGATGTAAGTAAAAACAAATGGTTTAGAATATGTGATCAAGAACATAGTTGTCCTAGTGTGTCTCTTTTCCCTTATGTCTTCACATTGAATTTGTTGAAACACCTAATGAAGTATGTAACACATTAATATAACTCTTTGGGAAGCATAATGTGATGAGAATTCATGAAATAGATAATTGGCTCATAAACATGAGCATAGGTGACTTTGACACATTAAATTATTTCTTCACTAAGTTTAAGTATATAAGGTTATAGTTAAAATAATGTGGTATAGATTATAAATATGATAAATTTTTTCTATCCATTATCTCCAAGTTAGGTCAAGATTATTGTTTGTTTTTCTCCACTTTCCATGACACCAAAAGTGCTCTGTAACCACATGGAAGATTCCTTCCTTAGATAACTTTGTTGTTGACTTGACTTAGGATGAAGATGAGTTTATACATATGGGAATAGTGAACTCCTCAGAATATTGATCACTATTTGTTTGGAATTGGAAAGAGAAGGCTTTAAAAAATAAAAAACATCCTACCTCCAAATCAATTAATGAGACACCATATTCCAATCTTAATCCTAAGAAATATAGGATCAAGTGTGGGCATTTCATGAGCAAGCATGATCAAAAAAAATATTTAATGAAAAAAAATGACCACCTAACCAATATTATTAAAAACAACAATATAGGTGTTCCTAATTCTATCAAACCATATTCATAAAACTCATAATCCTCTAAGGCAAAGTACTATGCTAAATAAAGGGAATATCAAAAATTTATGAAGAATGTGGAACGTAGGGACATATTTGCATTTGTACCTTAAACTCCTACATTATTTACTGACTTTGATACATCACATCACATGGCCTCTTCACATATTGATTTTACTTTGTTGGGACCATATGACATGTCCATTATTAATTTTGGTGATGACACTTCTACATAAGTTATCAATGGAGTGTCTATTGAAGTGAGTGGAGGAACATTCAATAATGTTCTAAGTATTTGATCACTTTAAATTAATCTCCTTTCAGTTTATTATATAACTCACCTTGGTTTGGGCATGTAAATTGAGTTAACTCTATATTCACTATATCTTAAAGAGATGAACAAAGATACTGTATTGGTAGTGAGATTGGTCGATCATCAAACTCAAATGTATATCTTCTCACACATTATAATTTACACTATTTAAAATTATTTCTCATTATACTCACTTTGAATTGATAACTTTTTTGAGCCTTGAATCATATCTGATATGCATGACTCTTTTTCTAGCATAGATTACTATACTAGTGATAGGGACACACCTCAAACATGTTCTTGTCACATTTTAGATATTGAGGAGTTATTTCATGGTTCCCATATTTTTTTGACACTTCAAACATTACAAAGAGTAGGTACATTGGTCCAAGACTCATTAGACATCAAGTAGTCCTCTATATAGTTACAGGGAATTCTATATTCTTGCTTTGCCTTTGATTTTGATATATCATCATTACATAGAGTAGTTAGCCCATCTAATTTGTATGAGGAGCATAGTTCCTTATATAGGTACCACACCTTCATTGGAGATCCATTAGGCACTTGGTAGACACATTCATTTTACCAAGGTGATTCACACTTCACTTCTTCTACTTATGATTTGTAGTCACTCTGCTTCTAGTCTATAGTTTTATCCCTCTCTTCTTTTCTATCTTTATGGAGGAATTTTATTCCTATAATGTTTTCTCCTTCTCTTCCCTTAATGAGATATTTTTTTGTACATGGGTACCTCATCATGCCTTGTTGTTTGGTGTCATTTATTCTACCTAGTTAAGGTGTGCCTATAAGGGGTGTTAGTGTAAGATATTTATTTTCCTTATATTTTAGATTATTCCTACACACAACTTATTCGTAAACTTCAGTTAGCTTATTTAGGTGTACATATCCATAGAGAGTTACTCTTGTTCGTTATCATTGTCTACTGGATATTACTCTTTGATTGGTCATTTTAGACATAAGAGTTACATGTATTTTCGAGGACAATTATGATCATTTATGGAAGAGTTACACATTATTCTCTTATTTTTACATATCTTTGTGTATTATTCTATATGGAGTGTGTTGGATTCATGTCCATTATTTGTGACCTAATCTCTTATTTCTCTCTTTTGATTTCTCTCTTTCATAAATTCATGTCTATTATTTTATATAGTTTCTTGTTCTTAGCATAATCCACTACACAAACACAATATTCATATAACTACAAGTGGTTTTAGTCCTCTTCAAAGTATTCAAAATCTATGCACTTCTCAGCTAGTTGTGATGGATTGGCTAAGTTTAGTCCATTCCTACATGTTAGCACCTTTTATAAGTCACGTTGCTCTCAAGAGTGAAAGCTATTTATTTTGAGCTAACAGAAAAAATCTACTATTTTCATAGGATTAAAGGTATTTGAATAGATATAATTCACTTGAAAACATCGATGCAGTGATTCAAATTTGGATACACCAATAATATCATCCTTGATGTTACAAGTATCCACTAGACAAATCTGATTATGAAAGGTATCTAATCAATATCGAAGGTTCCCTAAGAGGTGTAAATAGTCTATTTCCTTATCTAAGCTAACAATCATCCCCTAAAAATTATATTACATGACTATTATAAAACCATGACATAGAAACATAACCATAAATAAGATAAATAACCTATCCTCATGATCATTTGATACAAATAGCGAAAGTTCAATAAATCATAATGACACTTTAATTTGTGTAGTTTAGACATATATTGACAATATGACAATTTAAAATAATTACCTTATTTATACCACCAAATCAAAAATTAATTAAAAGAAAAATAAAACAAGTATGGATCAAGTAAGGTTTCACTTCAAATATCATGAAACATTTTTCAATTATTTTTATCAATTTTATATAAAATAAAATAAAAACTTTAATTTTTCCTCCTTTCATGTTTCTTTAATATTTTTTTCTTTGGCTATAATAATGATCTATATGTAGAGTTACATGAGAGTATAAATTAGAAAGGTGATAACAAGAAAAAACCCTAGTACCTATAAAACTAAAGTAAAATTAAAATATATTCACATTGGTTATCTTTTCTAATAATATATTTATTTAAAAATATATATTCGTTGTCACTATCACCATATGTTTGAATGTTTTATGTATTGTACTTGACCTATGTGAAATGAAAATTGTTAAAGTTATTGAAAGTGAAATAAAAGTGGTTTATTTCCATTCTCATACAATAAAAAACCATCCTCTAAAAATAGATAATTTGAATGTTGACCTTTTTTGAAAACATGGTTAGAGAAAACTTACAATTGATAACAATAATACTTTTATTAAAAAATTGAACCAAAATGCATATCAGGGCATGCATTCATATTGTAAAATTTTCCATCAAAACCAAACCAATATATGAGGAGGTGATGTTGATTATTTTATCTTACCTACCATAAAAAATTTTATGAAAAATATGCATTGTGTTTTTAAGGAATAAAGACTCGTACCTAAAATGAAATTCACAAATTTTCAATGAAACAATGAACTTTATCATATAGATGTTAAAATGGCAATACCAAACTTAACATTTAAACTATTAGTGGCCATATATTATCATCTCTATTCATTCTTTGTTTTATGCTTGTTCCTTATTTAATATGCTTTTCCTAGTCTCCAATGTTTTCATACTACAATTTTCATTATTCTGGCTTTTGGGTACAATTAGAACAAAACTATAGTTCATTGTTTGAATAAATTCAAGCCCTTATAACTTCTAAAATTATAAAATTTTATTTATTCATAAAATTTTATCATATATGGTTCTTAAAAATTACAAATTATATGAAAAAATTTGTCCTTAAATTTTAATGGTTTGAATGATAAATATACTAAGTTATTTTGAACATGTTTTTCAAATGTTGTATTTTTACCTTTTATATCTAACCCACTTGAACTTTCATAAATCACATGTAATGGCTTTATATAACCCAAAGAGATTTTATTTCCTCCATTTCAATTATATGCAAAACCTAAAAATATTTTGTATCGATAGCTTTTCAAATAACCAAATTAAATGCTTCTCATTCTAACTTTTAACATTTGAATGATTTATTATATCAAACAGTTTTTTTACACTATGTTCTTTTGATTTGGGAGAATATTGTAGTGGAATCTTCATTATATTACTAACCAATTCATTTTTATAGTTGGATATGAGGTAAGGATTTTAATAATTGTTTAGATTAAGAAATTTTATGATGTTTATACACACTCAATATAGCTTGTTTTGTTATAAATAAAACAATTTTATTTTCATTTATTAATTTAAAAATATGATAGTTAATAATTCATATTAAAAAAATCTTATTTCAATAAAGTCAAAGCATCTTGATCATATCTATATAGTCAATTTTAAAGAATGTTTTATTATAGTAATATTAAACATGCTTAGACTTGTTGCATACTTACAATAACCATACATGGAAAGAATGAAAATATATCACACATCATGAAACATGTTACATTGATTGAAACAAAACAATGCACATTGTATATATTGATCAGAATAAAACAGTGCATATTGTATAGATTGATCTCTATTTCTAGAAGAATATTTCTTATTGTATTCATTATGAAAGTTGAATATGACTATGGTAAAAATGCAATGCAAAAATTTGAAGATTTTCCTTTATTTATCACACTTTTACACAATGGTTTAACATCATCTATTATGTTATCAACTTAAATTCAAAATGTATTATGTAATTTGTTGTTGACTTAGCTCTCTATATCTAACTCAATTTAATACATATTTTAAAACATCATAAATTTTATATCCTACATTTTTATATTTGTGTTCCATGTTTATACATTAATGCATTAAATACACAAATGATAACTTAAAATGGAGTTATATTTTGTTATTTTATTCAATAAAATGTCTACTATCATGTTTTCTTCAATAACATGTTGATGTGTCTTCATATTTTTCTTCCATTTATTATTTACAATGTAGCAATTTATTTATATCATATTGCTTATAAAAAAAATGAATATTTATAATCCTTACTCAAATTTTTACATTTTTATTAATTTTGTTTTATTACTTTTTACCAATGGCATCTTTTCTTCATAACAGTTTCTAACTATATATTTTGTTGAGTGGATGTTGAATATGATGTCAATATGAGAACATGAGTTCTATTTTTAGACTTAGATTTTTTTTTTTTTTTAGTTATTTTAAAATATTATATATTTTATTTATGATGTTAATTATTTATTGTGTCAATTTTGGATACTTTTCAATAACTTCCTAAAAAATAGATTGAATTGTCAATTAACTCCAATTCATTATTTAAGTCACTATATGATTTATAAATTTGTTGGATGTAATTTTAATGTTAACTAAATAAAATTAAATTAGATTAATTTAATTCATATTTTTAAAGAATTTAAGTTACCACTTTTATCTAATTATATCTTGTACTAGTCAATTGATAGTGGTGAACATTAGTAGTACTCTTAGTTGTCTATTTACTTTATGTTTAGTCTTATTTAAGTGTTATTGAAGTATAATTTTATAATTCCAATTAAATATTACTTATTTATAAAATAATTTTTTTACTTAATTTTTACTTCATGTTTTTCTTGTAATAACTAGTCATGTATGTTATCTTGCAAAATAATTATTTTAAGCCTTATTTATTTCATAAAATTGCACACAATAGAAGTGTGGTGTAATTAAAATTGAGAATATTTTTTTTATCTTTTGTCTCTAATATTATTTTAGGTATTCATTAATTTACACCATAAAGTATATATTTTCAATTTTAAAACTATTGAGTATACTTTTTAAATAACAATTTCACTCACAACATAGCTAATTTGAGAGATATTGATTTTAGGATAGTTTCATTAATATATACCTTAAACTTTTTAGAGAAAAAAATATGATTTTAACTCCATCTAATCATTCAAAACTTTTATTTAATATGATATTCATGTTCAATTAACTTTTCAAAAAGTTTTTCAAGTTGTTTTTAGAAGATACAATAACTTCAATGAATTTTGCTTACATGAATGCTCATGTTTTTAAATGTAACAACATTGAGCCTTTTAGATATTAATAATTTTTTTTGCGTGTGGAAGAAATATTTAAGTAATACTATTCATATGTCCACACCACCTAAATATTATATTATATTCATAAAATATTATAAAATAATAAAAAATGATAAATAAATAAATAAAACATAAGCTTTATTGTATATTTAGAGTGCTAGACATCATATCGAGGCTCTATTAAAGTAAGAGAAGTGAAAATCCAAAACCTTCAAATGAATTTTGAGAACTTTAGAATGTAAAATAATGAAGGAGTAAGGTATTATTTCATAAGGGTAAATGATTAAGTTTATATAATGAACATTTAAGAATAAAGTATCCAAAATAGTGTTATAGTAAGAAATATTTTGATATCTATAAGTCAACTATGAGTGTTTATTGTGTTAACTATTGAATAGTGTAAATACATGAAGACAATAAGTGTTGATTATTTTAATGGGTCATATATTGTCTTATTAATATAAGGTGACATTATCTACAAAATATATAGACCATGGTCTAGAACAAGCATTTCCAATCAAGGCAAGGGTTTCAAAGACCAAAGAGACAAATAAAATTAAGAATCAAGGGATTTTATAAACCTCAAATTCAAAGGAAAAATATAAATAAAAATTCATAGGTAATAAATAAACACTTCACTTTTCATTACTATAAAAAACTATGACACATAATTAAGTATTGCATGATATTAACAGTTAAGAATCAAGACAATTAATAAAGGGAAGAGTAGGCATTTTAAGTTGAACAAAGTGAGTTTAAAGAAGGATTAAATTATTTTATAACATATTTTTTGAGAATATATAAATAAAATATTTTTTGGTCTCATGATTTAGGTTTCTTAAATAAGGTGATAGGTTACAAAGATGATTCCACCAAGTTCGATGATTCCTTCAGAAGTGAAGAGAAATTAAAAAATGGAAATCCCATTTAGATTGAAGGAAATGGTAGCATTAAACTAACCACAAAACAAGGTAAGTGTTATATAATCTATCTTAAGAGTATCGATCATAATTTTAGAGGATATTGTGATGAAATAAAAAAAAATGCATGTTTTATAACCTTACTACTAAATCTACAAATGTTTCTAGAGATTGTATTTTGTTTTGAAAATGATGTGTATGTTGACTATAATCATGTTGCTACATAAGTAAAAATTGAAGCATGGATGACTCTTAAATTCCATTTTTAGGTTTTAAAAATTCCTACATAGGTTTTTACTTCAATATAAAACAATAATAGCTCTTTGTAAGAGACTAGTCATCCATCTAAATCAACACTAAAAAATAAAAAATGTTTATTGAATCCTCATCCAACAAATCATATGTTGGATCAAAATTATGAGAATGATATCATAAGCATACAATATTAGTAATATGTCTTATATTACGATACTTATTATGAAATTAATTTCTTTGTATTATCATTGATAACTAAGGAAATTAGAAGTTATGCAAAAGCTTTTCAAAAGATAGGATCAATTGATACACTGAAATCAGAGATGCATTCAATTTATAGGGATGGTAAATGGATTTTAGTTAAAAATCAATTAAAATAATTTATCATTTGTAATAATTGTGTATATAATAACAAGGTTAAAAGTGTATTCCTTAATCAAGTGATTGAATAATAAGTATATGCGGGGAAACCACAAGGATTGAGGTAAAGGGTATATAAACTAAAAAAGGATATTTGTGGGTTAAATTAAGTTCCAAGAGATTGGTACTCAAAAATTCATAGATGGTTATCAGATAAAGTAAAATAGTTGCATCCAAAATTACAAGATCAATGAATGACCATGGTGAAGTGATTACATATGTCAAGCAAGCACACATCACATAGTTAAAATAAACTAAAACCATCAATAAAATAATATTACACAAGAAAAAGAGAAAAAAACAAAAAAAAACTCCATATAAATCTATATTTTTAATAGATTTACAATAAGTGTACTATATAGGATAAATAACACACAACTTCCACATAAAATCATGGAGTAAACTAAGAGTAGACTATTGGACAAAAAAGGTGTAACAACCACATCGCTGAAATAAGTGGTAACTAACTACCATAGACTAAAGAATCACCTAAATAAGATGAAGCTACATGTGTAGGGATTATTCATTTAATAAATAAATGGAATAATAAATATCCTACACCAATAACACCATTAAGCGTAGCTTAATTGAGCATAAAAGAAAAAATCGGTCCTAGAAACAAGGCCTAATGAGGTAGCCACATACAATGCAACTCTAAAAAATGGAGTAAAAGGATAATGCCTAGTGGAAAAAAATTCTCCCCTTTCTTCCCTCCCCTCCCAAAACAAAGAGAGATAAAGAACAAAAGTTATGACTATAAAGACCCACTCCAACACCTCCCACAGTAAGCATAGGTTAGGTGGGTTATAAAATTGGGTCCCAATAATGAGGCCTGATGAGGTACTAATTACATAACAATGATCATAGTATCTTACAAAATATGAAATATGTGTTCCTCCATAAATAAGATAGAGAAGGTAAGTACAAAATGTCCCATACAAAGTACATATTGTAAGTTTAGTAGGTCCCTATGTAATAAATATTGTCTCTTACTTTTTGAATAAAGAAAGTACAAGCTATCAAACTGATAAATTCCCAGTCAAGTGGAATACAAATGAAAATGGATATCTTTATAAAGTTCTCAAAATTCTACCTGCTAGTTCTAATTTATGCTAAAGTCTAATTAGAAATCACAATCCTAAATGTAGAATAAGACCATAAGGAAACTTATAATGAAGGGGAGAGAACACCAGGGTTTATAAGTACCCTCATTACATCCATACAATAAGATTAGAATGGAACACTAGATGAAATAATGTCCATGGGAAGAGAAGAGTAAGGATCAACAACCGTTGAAACTAAATATTGGTCTATGAATGAAGCACTCATATGTACAAGATGAATGTCCACAAGAACATATAAGTCATCACTACTCTCAATTTATATACTCTCACTGAAATCATTAAAGTCCTTGGAAATGTATGTCAATGAAAGCTCCAGAAGAGAAACAATATGCACAAAATGTGATGTAGAGTTTGTGATCAAATAACTAAGGTTTGGCAAAATATCATCTTATAGTAGGGGCTCAATGGAAGGATGAGCTTTGTATGCCATGGTTATATCACTACAAGAAATAAAAGTAGGAGAAGAGAGTATCATAGTCTCAAAAGAGACAAAAGGAATAGGAGGAGGAGGTGTGACATAAATTATTGTATGATCTCTAAAAATATGATGTATAAAAAATAGGCCAATCTTTCAGAGACCATAACTTTTGACCCATAACTCTGTTTCAGCTCTTACATCCACCAAAATGATCATATCAATTTTTTTTTATGTCTTGGGATTCTGTACTAGATTATAAATGTTTTCAATATTTTTTAAAGGCCATACGCTATCATTTGAGGGTCTAAAATTGGGATTTAATTATTTTTTTGATTGTTTTATATTTTTAAAAATTATATATTTTTATAACTAAACATTAACTTCTATTTAATTTCATCCCATAGTCTAATAAGAATGGTTAGGATATTTCAAGATATTTTTTGGATATTTCAATATTTTTTAAAAATAGTATTTTTTTTAGATTTTAGTTTTTTTCTAATTTTGCATCTAAATTGTAATTTCTAAGCTAAGGCTTATTTAAACATGGTTTGGGTTTGTAATTATTTCATGTAAATAAATATGAATCAATTCTAATTATTTTTTCAAGATCTTTGCCTATTGGTAAAGTTCTTGTTGTTTATAGTTTCCAAGTTTATTATCTAGTGTAAATACCATGACATATGTATCAATAAGTGACTATAAACATAGTCACAAGAGTTGGCCTAGTCATTGTATCTATCTGGGTTAATAAAAAGATGAATAAATCCATATAATAATAGAATAAGGTCTTGATATATGAGTGAACATTCCTTTTACACATGCCATTAAGCATAATTGGTCTTCTCAAGAAGCACTACTGATGTAGACTCAGCCTTCCTCCTCTAGAGTCTATCAAATGGATTTGTCATGACCAAGATAAGAAACTAAGGAAGTTCAATATTGCATGGTATAATTTTCAATGAACCCCTAAATTACATTGATGAATAGGACATTAGGAAAAATAAAAAATGCATCCAGGTATGCAATTAATGTTAGATTGATAAGAAATAATGCATGCTGAAAATGGGGATGCTAGACATAACCAAAAATGCATCCATATGTGAAAAATTGGTGTATAAATTATAATGATGAAAGTGGTAGGCCATATGGAATAGGTAGCCCCCTCTAAATATGGCACTTTATAAATTTAGTGCATTTAAAATGAAAATCTAACCAATGGATCGAGAATGAAAAATGAAGTAGTTTTACAAAGAATATCACTGCATTCTAAGTTATCAATCAAAAGTTATGACAAAATATATTCCCTATCATTGATGGCCTATTTTTAATTAAATTTTCATAATCAATTTAAATTATTTTCCAAATAAAGGGTAAAGAATCTTTCCATCCACTCATTGGAATTAGAATGGAAATGCCCACCTCCTCAAATCAACAAAAGTCAAAACCATTATGCCCATACAACCCTACATATTCTTTTAAAGGAAAAAAATTATATAAGGTGTTTTAGTTACAAAATTAAAGCTATTTTTAATAAAATTAAAATATGCTTTAAATTCTAATACTTTTAAAAATGAAAAACTACCTATTTAAAATAGGCTTAAAATAACATGTTTTTTTAAAAAAAAATAGAGCAAATTTTTTAAGTTTTAACTTTCATCATGGGAGAGAATAATCACCATTATGCATTCACATGTTGTATGAGAACACTGGAAGTTAGAGAGGTGTTTCCCTTGGAAAACACAATGCCTTATAACACTATCACATGTCTGGGAAAAAGTAGATCTAAATCAAATAAATATGCCTAAGTTTGGAGTGTCGCTATGAGAGGAAACTAGAATAGATTATCAAAATAAATATAGCATTGGAGAGAGAAAAATAATATGTTTGATTTGTATGTAAGGACATGGTATTTTTAAGAGAATAAGGGATCCCTTATTCTCGACTATAACTACCACCCTCTCATTTTTGCCTCAGGGTGGCAAGGCTATTAGGATGAATCATGGTCTACTAGGATATGTTATTTCCCTATGTCACACACCTCAAATAAGCAAATTTGCCTCTCCTCTCCTTTCCGTTATTTATCCCCTTTGTTCACACTATGATATGTAGAAAAAATTTAGTGGCTGCACAAATCTTCTCTCTATTTAAATAAAAATATTCCACCTTCAAAATTGACATAATATTACACTTCAAAAGGCACCTCAGAACATGATCTTACAACCACCAACAACAAAAAAAAATATATTTGACCTTAAAAAAATATACTATTAAATTTTATTTGTATTTATTGGAAAAATTTAGATATGAATCATAAAAACTTGCTTCGAAGCCTAGATTAAAAAAGGAAATAAAACATATAGAGTAGAGTAGATATATAATAGGTATACAATACTACATAGTAGAATATTCATAAGCCACAAGAGATTTCTTCTCATTATAGTCTCATCATTATTATAATAATCATTTATCTTAATTCAAACAAGCATGGAGGGTTGATGGTAAGTAGTCATTGGAGGGGGAGAGATTCTAGTTGGTGTTATCCTTCCTACTTGATCTTTATACTAGCTCAAGATAGTCTAGTTTTAAAACTAGTGTCTCCTTTTTAATGCCATAAACATATTTGTAAAGACTTGATCTTCTTGTTAAAAATCAACCATATTGCATGAAATCTAAAAACCATTTTAAAAATAAATTCTCAAACATTGAATAAAACTAACAACAAACTATATAATTAGGAGCATGGATTGACAATCTAATACAATAAAAGAGTTGTATCTAAAATCACTAGATCAACAAATAGTTAAGGTGAATTGATCAAGTGAGTGAAGAAATAACACATCACGGAACTAAAAGTAATTGAAATGATCCAAAAGAGAAATTACAAAAGAAATTAAGCAAAAAATAAACAACCCACATAAATTGATGTTTTTAATAAGTTTATAATTTGTGTATTATATTACAGAAGTAACATGAAACTTACACATATAATCATGGATTTAACTGATAATAGATTACTGGATAAAAAACGTGTAACAACCACTTAGCTAAGATTAGTGAAAGATAACTATTGTAGACTAAAGAATCATCTAAGCAAGTTGAAGATACATATATAAAGATTATCCATTTAATAAATAAATGGAAATGTAAATATCCTACACCAATAACAAATATCTATAATAATTTAAAATGAACTAAATATTTAAACACAAGCATTGAATTCTAATGTTTTATATGTTTGTATCTATGTAGATGACTTGATCTTTATAAACATATCTATGGAGATATTTAATAGATTCAATGAATATATGAAATAATAGTTTTAGATTACTCATATTAGACTTATGATGTATATTATTTGTATGGAATCAAATTGAAATAAATAATAAGTATTCATTTGTCAAGTCGAGTATGCTCATGACATACTAAAGAAGTGAAATCTTAAAGATTTGAATCCTAAAGACACTCCAATTGAAAGATGATAATAATTATGAGCTATGACGGAATTATTTTAACTAATAATTAGAATTTTAAAATAATTTTCTGAATTTTTATGTATCTCACTATGATAAGACCTGATATTAGTTAAGAGGTTTCACTAGTTTTTAGATTTATGTGTAAACTGTCATTCAAGTATTTGCAAGTAGTAAAGATAATTTTAAAATATTTAAGAGATAATTATAATAATATTATTAATTTTATATCAATAAGATATTTATTTATTATCATGTACATCTATTTATATTAGGGAGGATATGTTGATGACAAGGAGTCAATTTCATATAGTTATTTCACATTGAGAATTATGTCAGTTTGTTAGTTTTCAAATAAACAAATTAAAGTTTCATAATATTTATTTGAATATAAATATATAACCCTTGCATTAAAATTCATACAATTTATATGATTAATATTTTTGAATAAGATACATGGAATACTCAAGAAGATAATAGGCATCTCATCTCTTTACATCAAATGGGGGAATGTTAGGTATGATGAGAATATAGGAGATTGAGTTATATTTTAAGACTTAGTATATTTTAATTTTTTAGGTTAATGGGAAGTTTATTTAATTTATTTATGAACATATTAGTATTTTGGTTGCTTTTGGAAACTTTTTAATGATTTCATAAAAAATTGTTGGAACTACAAGTTGACTCTAGTTCACTATTTGAGTACTTCAATGAGTTCTAAAGTGGTGGGGTCCACTTTTAGTATTAGTTAAGTGAAATTAAATTTTATTTAAATAAATTACTAACTTTTATGTAATTTTATATTCCACTTTTCTCTAATTATAGTTTGTGGTATTCAACTGATAGTGGATTTTTGTATAATGGTCATAAACTATCAATTTGTCTTAGTGGTACCTTTAGTTTTTTTTTCTTAAAGCTTGGTAAGCTTTTTAGCGTGACCAGCGCCACTGGCTAGACATGACTAATATTGGTACCACGGGGCCAGGGAGGGACTCGAACACTGGTGGGCAGAGCCGCAACGGAAGTACCCGTCCAATCGACTACATGCTTTTCATTTTTATCATGAGTTAATATTTATTATTATTTTAAGTGATTTTAAAATATAATTTTATAATTACAATTGTATATTATTACTTTATTCTTTTCTTGAAATAATTTGTCATACAAGGTATTTTGAAAAAGGCTTGTTTTAAACATTATTTATTTAATAAAGTTGAACAAAATGAAATTATGATGCACTAATTTGAATGGATAATAATTTTTACATTTTATATTTTATATTGTTTAAGGTATAAAATAATTTATACCATAAAGTATATATTTTAAATTTTGAAGTTATTCAGTACACTTTTTATCAACAATTTCATTCATAACACAACTAGTATGACAGCTAGTAATTCTAGAAGAATTTTATTGATACATAGTTTCAATTTTAGAGAAAAATAAATGATTTAAAATTCATAAAATGATTCAAATATTTATTTTTCTTTGTCTATAATTTATAATGAAAATCATTTGTATATGACATAAAATAAAAGAGCTTGTATGGTACTTTCAATCACAAACATCGACACTACACTTTAAAATTCAACATTGTTTTTGACTTTTTTAAAAATCTATATGTTAGTAAAAATTCGTATCCATTAGAAGAAAAAAAAATCATAAAATTTCATTTATTATCTTTAAATCAACATAAAACAATGCACACTATATATCATTATCTAGTTTATTTAGCATACGCATTGAATTTTTTGTGATTTTAAATTGTTCATAAATTTTAAAATATTAAAAGATATTATAATCATCAATTTAATCATATATTTCAAAGAAATTTTTATTTAAAACATGCTCTTAAAATCTATATTAATTTCATTACAATATATGAAAATGAATATCATGGAAAATCAATGCAAAAGATTGAAGGTTTCTCTAAGTTTAGCATCTTCCATTATAAGTTGGTTTGAGAACATAGTTTATACTATACCTTATAGTGTAAAAATAATTTTACATTGTGGGTTGATTTAATTTCCAATATAATGTTATACTTGGTTCATATTTCTAAACTATTGGCGCAAGTATTAATTTTGCACATTTAGTTAAGTTAACTTAGGTATTTATATTTTATACTAAGGATAGTCAATGTGTGAAAATTTCTAAAGATTCATTTAATAATTACATAACTCACACTAGAACCAATCATTAGATTCCTCCTTTAATTTGGTAATAGTAAAATGTAAGCATATGTGTGAATTTTCTATAAATACTATTCTCATCCATTGTATTTTGCAAGGACATAAATAAAAAATATAGACATAGATGTTGAATATTTGAGTGAAAAATATTAATTTTTCTCACTTTATTTATTTTTTCATCTCTCCTAAATGAACTATGCTTCAGTTATTATTTGATCTTGGCTATTCTAGATCCTAACATGTTATGAGAGCCATTTAGACGAGTTCTGTATAATATGATAGTTTTTAGGTATTTTTAATTGGAAACATTTTTTGCTTTAGGTATTTTTAAGTGGAATTTTTTTTTGCAACATCTTAAAGAAAAATAAACATTTTCATTTCATTTAGAAGGTTTTGAAACATAGGGCTCAACTGTAAACACCCTATAGGTTTTTTATAGGTAGTTTATAAAAAAAACATCAAAGTCCTTAACTTACACTTGTGTGGTCTACATCATATAAAAACTATAAATTTTTTTTTTCATGTATTCTTTTCAATTATTCAAAAAAATTCTAAATCATAGGTAATATAAAGTATACAAACATACATCTATTCATTTTCTAGCATTGTCACACAAATTTTGCATTGATTGTTGGGTTATGCCGTATTATATGGCATGTTAACATCACCTTCCTATTTCGTTCCATTTTTAATTATTGCATGGCCTATATCACCATTTATGTGACATTGTGTACCACCTGTGTGGCTTATTGTACAATCTATAATTCCATATAATTAGTCATATTGCTTGTGTGAGACCTTGATAATGTCACATCTCATATAATTGTGTAGAATCATAATGAATGTACTATTTCCATTTACCATCAAGTCACCTTTTATATTACCAATTATGTATTTTAATGTCGTCAACCTTGTGCAGTATTTATCCCCTGGCCATATGAACCTTGCACCAATGTGACCACCCATTAGTCACCTTATCTAGTAGACCATAAAAGTTATGACAAACACCAATCTATGTTTGACCACTTTGTGTTGTCCCATTGGACCACCATATGACCATGGATCAAGATATTTAGCATCTAAGGTAGTCTTATTGCCCTCTTACTACAATTTGGACCTATGTTCAATCTATGAGGCATATCTTGTGATTTGTGAGGCTTAAAAGGCTCTCATTCTTTTTTTTGGATTAATGTTTCTGATGCACACACACAAATGTTAAATTTGGGACATAAAAATTCATTATTTGATGTCCTAAATTTGATATCTTTGAGCCACCTAGGTGGTATTAAAATATCATTATTTGATAATAATAATATTACATTAGCATTGTCAATGTTTGGAATAGTAGATTCATACCATCACACAAATATCATTGTGTTTTCACTAGGTGTTCCATTTTGTTATGC
Organism: Torreya grandis; assembly: GCA_037957365.1. Lineage (NCBI taxonomy): Eukaryota > Viridiplantae > Streptophyta > Pinopsida > Cupressales > Taxaceae > Torreya > Torreya grandis. Next base: position 1,406,155 of record JARHVA010003855.1, on the reverse strand, counting down.
CCAAAAATTGGTTGATTGTGGATTGACAACATGTACTATTTTAAATATTACCACTATTTTGGAGCATCATCTGCTTTAGTAATTTTGCATAATCTTGTGAGAGACATCCAATGTCAGCAAATCTTGTTTCATTATCAATGTGCAATGATTCCTTAAGTCTTAACTACCAAATTTCTTGATATTTATGTTTCTTTTGAGTGAGACTCATATAGAGAACTAATTCCTAGTTTGAATTGGTGGTTATAGAGGCTTGATACCTATTTATTCCAAGAAGATAGATTGGCTTCCATATGGACACTCAACATCACACCACATTTTCTTTGTATATGTACATTAGAATATCATCAAGACTTTTTGTAGGGATCTACATCATAATGACTTTAAGACTCTTAATTTTTATTTTAGACTTCCCTACAGTTTACACAAGGGGGATTTTTTATACAAATATTAATCGTTTACCTTCAATTAAATCAACTTAACGGGTTATCATTTATAATAAAACTAATTAATGTGTACACATATCCAAGGATGCATTTGATTCTTACAGACCTCACATATGCCACTATCATTTCACGACACATTCAATGTGTCCAAAAGCAAAAGACAGTAAAATGTGTGATATATATATATATATATAACTCTTCTCCATTTTATTTTAAATGGATGAACATCAAAAATATAATTACACTAATGTAGAATATTTGAGTGAAATATTTTTAGTTCTCCTCTTATAACCTCTTTGGTGTGAGTTAAGATTCTATTCTTCTATGATCCTAATCAATTAAAAGTTTAACAAAAACAATGTGAGGATTCTTTATTAATTTTTTTTGGTTTGGTCCCATGTCCATCCTTCATTGAATTTAACATTTAACCAATCTCTTTGCATTGCAATTTCGTAGTATTTTTATGTTTCAATGAAATTGTTATCAACACCTTAAATTATTCAATAATATATTAACTTGATTTCATTTTTTATTCTTTTATATCCAATACAATGCTCCAATTCCATTAAAACATCTTGCCTATTTGACATCATATTTTTGCAATTTAAATCAATATTCTTATTATTTTAATCATGTTGCGTTGGTCGTCACAGAAAATATTTTCATGCTTTGATCACGGAAATATCTTCTTCATGAAAAATACCAATAACAAATTGTCTTGAATATTTTTCTCGCAAAACACTGTAATGAGTATGGGCACTACCTAGCATAAAACACAAAATGTTATTATCTGTTTGCGTTTTTGGACAAGCGAACTATGCTTTAACACTACGCATTGTTTGTAACTTCCGCACTTGAATATTGGTGATAATTGTTGTTACCAACCATTGCATGAAAAAATCAATAAATATAATTTATTCTATTTAATACAACATATCCACATTAACAATAAATCACTCCCATTGCAACTTGTATACTGACACTTTTCTGAAAGAAAATATTTTCTCAATTTATTACATTTAAACAGTTAAGATGCATTAATATCATTCCACCTATAATTAATTATTTAAAAAGATAATATTATACAAGACAAAAATCAATATTGTAATTAAAATATTTCATATACAAAATGACTTCTTCAAAACAATAGACATGCCATTCTTACATACTATTATATTTCTATAGAATCTCTTTCAGGATAGAGAAAAACTACTGCATTTGTTTGAAATATTTATCAAATTTTTATGATTTATTCATTTTTTTCATTTGATGTTATCTTCAAATGTAAATACTTATCTTTAAATTCATTACTTAATTTGTTTATAAAATCATTTCTATTTCAAGAAAATAAAATGATATATTTTATTAGTAAAACTTACATGTATATGTAAACATGGAGAAAACATTGTATTATTAAATGTTGATGGCTTTTAGCTGAAAGAATTCATAGCATAGTCTACTGCATTTCTGAAAGAAATATGACTTTTTCTTCGGATATTTTCTTCTAATTGAAGAATTGTAAAAAAAATTGACTAAAAATAATAATTATATTAGTTACTTGTTAGTTTTTTAAATATCATAAAAACAAGTGAACGTTTTATTCCTTTATTTATATATGCCTTTGCTCATGAAGAGGAAAACCATGGTTTTCCACTTCAAGAGATTCCGTCTTTAGTTATTTGTATGATCCTACATGCCTTAACCAATTTTACAAACTATTTAAAAGTAATAACGTTTATATATATATATATATATATATATATATATATATATATATATATATATATATATATATATATATATATATATATATACATACTTATTCTTCATGTAATGTTCATCTTCGTTTGCCTTTTCATTTAGTGCTTTTAAGATAGTAAACTTTGGTTATTTCATTTACACATTAAACTTTTATTTTATGAACATGCTATTTTCCTCATCCAATTTACTTTAAATAAACAATGTTTGTCTTTATTTTTAAAAAAATTCCAAAAATTTTCCCTTTCATATATATCTATGGATTTGATTTTATTTATATATATATAATATCTTTAAAATTATCATATTTTGAAATGATTTAAATTGACTTGATTTTGTCTTGAGTTTTCTAATATTGCACAACGTCTTTCTTCAATTTTTTTCTTGAGTAATCTACATTGTAATAAGCATTGCCCTATTTTTATTTTGATATTTTATTTACCTCAAAAATAATAATATATGTTTTCAATTTCTATATTCATATTTTAAGATTTATACTAACAAATATAATTATTTAATATTATACTTTTCTTTAATTTTTTTTTAAAAATTTTGAGTTGATATAATTAATTTTAAAACATAAATCCCTTAGATAAAATGTTGACTACAAATTGAATTCAATCCAATTTATATAATCCATACACATTGCTTTTTACAAGGGCCTTTTCTTCTCATCATAAATAGAAATGGAATCATTTTTTTGGTTTTCACTATATTATTATACATTTGCTTACTTACTTTTACAATAAGCTTACTATCCTTTTCTATGGCTTTTTCTTCTCATTACAAATACAAATGGAAACACTGGTTGATTTGCACCATATTATTATACATCTGTTTACATACTATTACAATAAGCTTTCTTTCCATTTCAGGTTTTGTCACGCAGAAGTATTTGTTATTTTAAAGAAAATAAAATTGTTTGCTTAATATGTTACGAAGCCTTACATATATCTTAAATAAAAAAACTTTCTACTTTTCCATTTTTACAACTTGTTTGCAAACAAATAACATTGCAATATAGAAATATTTTATGTTTCTATTCACTTCCAATATAAAATTTATATATCCCTATTCATGTCACATAAATTTTCATACAAATTACATTAAGGGTACTTGTTAGGGGTTATTTTTCACCAAATGTTTAGTTTTTAGAAAATATATAAAACTTTAGATTCGTCAATAAACAAATTTTTGAAAAACTATTTGCCATAATTTTTTGAATAGTGTCCATAAAATTCATAGATTCATTAAGATATACATATATTAGTATTAATTTTTATATTTTTATATAAAAGTTTTCTATTATGCATATGATCGATAGTTTTCAATATAAAATTATTCCCTTAAAAATATATAGTTCTAAAAAATATTGTTCCTTAAAAACCACCCCGCTTGTGTTATGCTTCATGAAATTATTCAAATCAATCTCTTTTATAAGAAAGATCAATTACAATGTAAATACTAAATTGCATGTGAACATACTTATCTAACAAAAAACGCTCCAAAATTATCTTAATAATAAAAATAAAAACAACATGCATGAAAGTAAACTAAACTTATTTGAATATTTTAACAGCTTTATTATTTTAAAAATAGATTAACTAAATATCAAACTGATTATAAATTCAATTGGATAATATTTTTTTATGGTTGTAGCTATTATAGAATTCATACTCAAAAAAATTTAACCAGCCTTCTCCCCCTTGATGTTGAGTAGACTAACAACTTGATCTTGAAGTTTTAAAAACTAAAATTTTATAAAAAAATAAGGAAGTTATCTAAAACATATTCTTTGGTATTTATATACTAAACAATTATGCCTCTCTCTTTTGAACCAAATCTCAAATAAATTGCTACTTCAAATCAAAATAATTTGACTTGTTGTGATGGACTAAATTCTTGGCTAGTTTGATAACACTTACATTATCACCAAAAATCACTGTAGGTTGATGTTATTTCTCACCAATTTTTTCTAGAACCTTTCATAGTCATATTGTTTGTGTACTTCTTGAAGTGATTACAATATATTCTACTTATATAGATGAAAGAGAAATTGAACTCTACTTCTTTAAGTTCCATGTTACCAAACCAGAACATAGTGAAAAATAATTTCTAAATATTGAATTTTGTTCATCTAAACTACCTCCCTAATCAAAATCATTTATTTCTTGAAGTAGAGAGTAGGCTCACTCTTTTATATGTTGAAACATATTTACTAAAAATATCCATCAATCCTAGAATACCATGCTTTGGGTGCTTATTTGAGGCCACCATACAAATCCTTCTTTAACATGTAGACTTGGTGTTAATTAACTTTTACTAAGAAAACTTGTGGCTGTTGCATATAGACATCCTCTTCTAAGTATCCATTCAAAAGGGCACTTTTTACATCCATTTCTTTTGAGATTCTAGTGAAATCACCATTCTAATGGTCTCTGAAAGTGAAAATCACATGGACTGTATATGGGATATAGGTTTTGTACATCTAAAACACAACAGCATCAAGCGAGAAGTGGTAGATTTAGTTAAGCAAAAATACACATGAAGACTGTCATGCCATTGATCAATGTGAAAAGGAATGCGTAATGACAAGATATTTGAAGTGTAAAAAGCCTTAATATTTTCTAAAGTAAAAAATAAACACATATAGCTATTCATTCAAACTAACTAACTAAAGTCTGGTCATATTGATGAATCTCATACATGGGCAACTGAGCCCAGAAGTAGAGCTGCCCTATTCAACCCTCGGATTCCCATACTACTCTGATACATGTTATTTTGGTCAAAGTTTTCATAAATTCAAACAATATTTACATAGAGACATCCATAGACTATTGAATGCATAACAAATATTTCTTCTTCGTTCTTCTATTCAATTCATTTGGGAGAATCAATATATTCGAGATATTTTCAATGTGGGAGATTATAACTATTCCAAAAAAGTAAAGTAGAAAACTGATTTCTAAAATGAATAGTTAATGTTACAGTGGTTGCATGTTGTATGTCTCGATGTAAATTGATTTTTATAATAATTGATCATGTCAAATTCTAACAATCTTCCCATTCTAGAACATCAAAAAAATTATTGATATAATTATTTATTATTGTAATTATCCGTGAATAAAACTTTCTAAAATTTTTAATCAAATTGAATATGATAATTTGCACATGCTTTTTCATGAAAATATAAAACATAAAATTATATTAAAAAAAATATTTTCATCATACAAATATTGCTCTTTCCCATATATAATATTTAATTAATATATTTACAATTTTTTTAAAATATCTTTTTTAACACACTTTTTTTTTAACAATCTTTTATAATATTTTAACATTATTATTTTTTCTTTAAAGTTAATATTAGTTGATCCTCGTTACATTACACTCACCCTTCCAGCACTACGTATGCACTTCTTTCCTGGGTTACATTCTTGTAATACTAAAATACGAGGATGAACTTCCGAAGTGAACTAACACGCTTATTGAGGAGCATGTGTGTAAAATGATTGATAAAGTACATTATACTATTTACATGTGTTATAATAAAGATAAATTGAAGTTAAAGGCTGATTAGATATAAAGATCCGAGTCTCCTTAAAAAGGAGAATATGAGAGTCATGAGATCCGAGTCTATTTTAAGAGTACACTATGACAGTCATCATGCCAATGTGGGCTCTATATTTCAATGTTTTGTTTCATATGTCCACATACTTCCTGTTATTAGTTGTGGTATTTATATTTTTTATGTAGTTTTAGCTATGATTTGGCTTGTTTCTCATTTCATTTATTAGGTTTTAAGAGGTAATTGTTTTTCTATTTTCTATGTAGTTTTAGCTATGATTTGGCTTGTTTCTCATTTAATTTATTAGGTTTTAAGAGGTAATAGTTTTTGGAGTTTGGCTTTTTTTTTTAATTTATTTTGTAATTTTTTTAATTATTATTTTCTTTTCATTTTTAAAGTGAAATGAATTAGTTGGAGTGTAAAAAGTTTTCGTTATATTATACATAGTAATTTATATTAGATTATGTTAGAGCCTTGTTACTTTAAATAACTAAATCAGTTCTTATATTAATTTGAAATATTCATAGTACAAATATCTTTTTTTTTATGGAAGAACAAATTCCGAATCATGGGATATTTCGATAGAAAATAGCTTTTTTGAGTCAGGATGAATTACAAAATACTCTTGGATGTCTTATAACACCATATACCCCTATACTTACAGTATTTCTTATTTATCTCTCTCTCCATATGCTAATGCATGTGGAATTATTTCCTATCCTATTATATCCCTCTAGGTACATTACATTCCATCCCTCTTAAATATGTTTCACCCTCGAAACATGATAAGAATTAGGAGGATTAAATGAAACCCAGACTAAAAATAAGTGGAAGACTAGATGGAACATCTACAATAATAAGGTGAACATAAGAACTAAAATAAGAGGTGAATATGTGTAAAGATGGATGAGTGGAATAACCGAAATTGGAATTTGGTAGAAAGAGTTGAGCAATAAAAGTTGAATCTCGATGATGATCATGTCAAACATATAACAAGGGTGCACAAAATAGTTGTCCTTGTGAACCAACTAAGGGTATATGCCATCTAATTTAGCATTATTTCTCAAGGGAGGTGGAGCCTCGATTCCCTACTTGGGATTCGTGATTGTCAACTTGGGCTCATCTGCGGTCTACTTGAGCATGGTGGTTCCCTGAATGGATTCATTGGAGGGGTGCTCCAAAAATTTTGGTGCTTACTTTGGTGCTTTTGTGGTTTGAAGGAGCATTATTTAGAGATGTTGCTAATTGATGTAGTCTTCCATGAGCTTAGTTAAGCCCACCACTTCCATCGTTATCTAAGGTTTCCATATTTATACTTCTACTTAAATCTCCTCTTGATGTCCATTGATGAAGTAAGAAAAGAAGAATGCAATAGAAGTGCCATTGGTTAATGTCTCAAACTCACTCTGATATTATCAAACAATACCAGTTTGTTGAAGCTCATTCAATATACCAGTGCAATGATTTACAAAGAAAATGAGAAACTCCATGAGAACGAGAGGATTGGACATCCATTTCAATAAAAAAATATATCCGTACAATTATATGGTTCAGATCATAACTAGACAGACTAATGACTAAACTTGACTATAATAACTGAATTACAATTGACAATGATCTTACACTATTGATAATTTGACTAAACATTAAAAATAATTGACACTTAACAACATAATAACATAACCAAATTTTTTTTTTTTTTTTTTTTAAATTATTTTAGACACATGAACATATCTAAAAAGAATTGATAAAAGAAGATTGATAAATAATACCAAAAAATATTTTGAACCATTTAAAAATAACACATGACCTAAAAACAATTAACAACCCAAAAACACCTAAAAGTAAATTAAAAAACTAATGCACATTCACTATAAAACTTTCAGATTATACTAAGAAATCTCATCAACAACAACTACTACCCCACCTCCCCACACACACAAACCAAAAAAAAAAAAAAAAAAACCTAAACAAATACTTAAAAAGCTAACTTAATATAAAACTGTTACTACAAAACCAAATTAATAAATGTAAACCTACAACCTAATATCACTAATAAAATAATCTAAAACGAAACCCTAAAACTGTAACAAAATACCATGAATCATTTTGAAAAACCACGACTGGGATGGTAGAGTGGATTTGCAGGTCTGCACAGGTATGTTGTGAGAGCGACAGCCACGGTGCAAGCTATATGTCATGAGGAGCGATGGAGCAGGGTTAGCCTTTGGCGCTGTAGTAGAAGCCTCCTACGTTCAAATACAGCGAGCTGAGTCACATGCAGCTGTTGCTAGTTTATGAGTGGAGGCACGTGGTCAAGACGGTCGGAGAGGAGGAGATTTTGAAATGGTTCATCGGCAATGAGCAGCACAGTGTAACCTGAGATTTGTTGGTGCATAGACAGCCAATTAGAGAGGCAATGCAAGTTGATCCGTGGAGGAAGAGCCAGGTAGAAGAGAATCCATCACCGTCGAGATATAGAGAGATCCAAGGAAAGTATGCCGCTGGAACTCTGATGTAGATCCGAATGGCGAATTCCTTGTAATGCCAAAGTTGTATATCGAAAAGGGGATATGAATATGAGGTCCACCGTATTACCAAATCGAGTTAGAGTAAACACAGTCAAGAGTTGTGTGAAGGTAGAACAGGGAGATCAATTCCACCGTGTTGCCATAAATACTGCAAACAATCTGTACCAAAAATATTGCAAAATCTTGATATTCAAATACACAGATCAGATGGGAAGAACCTGACAAAATGTCAATCCACTATGCCTATATTACTCTAGTTAATAACACTCCAAATTATTGGAAACCTTAGGAAGTCAAATTTTACCGCAAGGGATAATTTTATCGATATTAATCTTAATCACAATACTGCTCTGATACCAATGTTAGAGACTTGTTACTCTAAATAACCGAATCAGTTCCTATATTAATAGGAAACACTTATATTACAAACACTCGTTTCTTTTATGGAAAGAGCAACTTCGAATCGCAGTCCATTTTGAAGGGGCTACTTTTTTTAGAGTCTGGCTCAATTACAAAATACTCTTGAATGCAGTATAACACGATATACCCCTATATTTATATTATTTCTTACTTATCTCTCATATAGGATTATTCCGTATCTTATTATACCCCTCTAGGTATATTACAAAATTATATTCTATTAATAATATAAAGGAAGTATCTAACTCTACATCAAATATGAGACAAATATATCTTATCATTTATAGAATTTAAATTTGTGATATTTTTTCAATTTATATTAATTATTTTTTAACATGTTTAATTGATTGGAAGGTAACAATTCTTTAACATATGAAAATATTAAAATTGTATTGAAATAAATTATAATATATTGACTCTAAACTAAAATAGTTAATAATAATTTTTTAATTTATTTTTTGATATATATTATTTAAGATTAGGTAGGCCATACCTAATTTAGAATAAATGGGAGATCTTAAATCCTTGTACCTCCAATTTTCTATTCAAACAATTCTCTATCTCTAATTATAAATAATTTAATTACTAATAAAATTTAAACATCGATCATTCTAATATAAATACAGCTATTTAAAAACAATATAATATATAAAATTATTAAATTTTTAAATTCCATCATAAAATTTCAAATTTTAATATAATATAATTAATTAAACAAAAGCTATGTACCATCAATAAATTAATGAAATCGATCTATTTTATGTAACATTTAAGAATAAATAAAAACATTTTCCCATCTACACGTTATACATGACATTAAATTGTAGTTTAATGTTTACTTTGCGTAGATCTAAATATTTTCCTTTTTTTTTCAATCAAATACTTTACTGTTCATTAGACAAGAAGGGGTATTGATAAAATACTTCAGCCTTGTTCAGACACTCTTCTTGCGTGTATCTTATCCACGTGTCACTTTACTCTTTCTTTTACATTAGACTTATATTTCTCCATGTGTTAGCTGTTTATTGGAGTTTACCCAGACCCCATGATCGGTATTTATCTTTCTAGTTAATCGAGGAAAGAAGACGAATTTTAATAATTGAGAAAAAAGAGATGAAAATACTAGAATCTGGCATGTTATCTCTATTAAATCTTTTAAACGTTTCACCATACAACATTGCATATATAAAATACAGAATTATATTTTAACTGACATGAGAAGTAAATGACATATAGGGTTTCTATATTATATTACAATATTTTGGAGAATGATAGCATTTCTGCTCATAACGACAACAAATTTGCGAGCTACAGCTAGATAAGGATTAAAAGCATTTCAAACCTACAGTTAAAATTTTCACTTTGTTGATCTACACGATGGAAACACTTACCATTCCACGTTGCTAGTTACAAGGGTTATAAGAAAATGCATTTAGGATGGAATTTTTGTGAAATAATAAATAAATAGAAACAGTGGTCCCTAATCTATCGGAATACAGTCTCTAAAGAGTAATAAACAAAGTCCAAAAAAAACCTGATCCTACCACTTGGAAAGATAAATCTGTTTCTTACCGGTGGCCTACGAAAATACTAATACCTGCATATGTTGGCATTGTTTCATGAATCTCCTGCAACAAATCCCACGATATCCATCTGAAAAAACAATTAACAAGTGGGTATTTTACTTCCTTCTCTGTGTTGTTGTCAAGGTTCTTGGCAACGCCAATGGTGTGGAGTAAGAGCTGCTAAGGATTCGTACTGGGATTGAGTGGGAGCCAGGCTATGAAATGTTTGATCAGTAACAAGGCGCGGAAAATTTTGCACTTCTTGCTGCACCAAAGAATCAGCTGGCTGAGGTAGATGCTGTCGAAGAAGCATCTGTTGATATCGAAGAAGCATTTGTTGATTTTGTTGCTGTTGGTGATGTAAATGATTACTGAGCATTGATAACCACTGATCTGTATATAAGGATGAACTCAAAATAGGCCTCGTAATAAATGGTCCGTCATCAATACTCTGCTGCCTCTGGAAATAAGAAACACCTAATTGATGTTGTTCCTGCCCGTGAGATCTTTTAAACCCAGAATAGCGTTGAATAGTATCACATTGTGGAAGAAAATTATTGGCCTGCTGCAGATCAACCACTCCATTTGGATTGTGTGGCAGTTGGGTATACCGATAAAAGTCAGGAAATTGGGATAAATATGATAAGGGCAAACCGCGTTGAGGTATCTCAGAATAAGCGGCGCCGTCTCCTATTGCACTACCACATTGCAATCGTGCGGACATTTCACAAGTCGGTATGAATGGGGAATTGTTTATTATTGTACAGTTTGCGGCTGGGATCGGCATACTGCTGACGATTATGCCATTTCCGTCATTTGAGTTGACACTGACATTATTACTATTCTGGTCGGTTTCGGTGAGGGAGACTCTTTCTGGGAAGTTCAGTTTGGCCTTTGTGCCTCTAAATTTTAAAGCAGCATCGTCGTAGGCTTTGGCTGCATCTTCAGCAGTCTCGAAGGTACCCAGCCATACTCGAGCTGCTTTCCTTGGATCGCGAATCTCTGCTGCCCATTTACCCCAGGGTCTCTGCCTTACTCCTCTATAACGCCTCTTTCTCTGATGTTGCTGTTGTTGAAGCCGCTGGGAGTTGGTGTTGGCTTGCACAATTGCAGGAAGCTGACAGTCGTTTTTCTCCAATGTGTCGAGCTCTGGATGATTTATATGTTGGTTCTGGTTCTGCCTGATAGTGTTCGCTTCTGCATTACATCAACAACAACAGACGAGCACATAATTCGCAAAATTTATCAATCTAGTCATAGTCATTTATGTTTTTTTTATCTCTTCTGTGTTTTTTCTCTGTGAAAGCTCATTTATCATTTTATATCTTCATCGTGGGTTAAATGTTTGCAACCCTCTTCTGTTCTCCCTTGTTGAAACAACTGAGTGGGTACTAGATTAATGTGATTAGTATTTTTTCTTATGTATTCAGTACAGGTATTTGTTTATTTACTAGTATTATTGTTATATGTTTTTGAGGTTTCACTTGTGTTGCTAAAGGTTAATATATTTTTGCAGATATCTATGTGTGTGTATGTGGAAGCGATGGTGCGTTCAAATATTAACAGAAATCAATTAATAACAGTCAGTTAAATAGTTAGCATCTTTGAGCATGGTTAAGTGAGGTATATAGGCATTAGCAAATTAGTCCCAGCTGATTTTGGATTTGTCCCCTGCATACTATAAGGTCCGTATTCTTAAAATTTAATACAAAAAGTGATACTATTCGATGATAAGCATTATTTCCATTGTTAGGATCTACTACTTATTTTTTGATCCGTTATTTTTTTTAACTGTTACCGAAATTAAGAAAAAGAGGTAAGCTCAGGTTGGCAAAGGTTATAAGGACTCCCAATAGCATAGTTCAAAATATTATCAATGGTTCAACAAATGTCAATAGAGAGTTTTAGGTATTTAATCGAATGAAATATTTTGGCATAGTATTGTTGTAGCGATCTAATCTGTATATATATATATAATTTTTAGACTGAAAAAATAATTTAAGGTATAACAAAGCCCGTTATATGGATCAACCTATTCATTGTAAATATTGTTCTACACTTGTTAATAATTTTGTTGTTAAAGAAATTTTATATTTTAACAGTCCATGAAATTGAAGATGTTGATTAACTGTATATAGAAAAATTGATTGTGGCGTTTGGGATCACAACTTATGATTTATTATTAAGAATTTAATTTTTTTAAATGTCTTAATAAAAAAATTTGTAAATAATTTATCCAAAAGTCAGTTTTTTTATTTTGTTGTTGTTCATGTTCCTGCTATAATCACTCCATGATTTTATTTTATGTTATACAATTTTCATTTTCACATTTTGGGGTTATTTGTAACAGAAAAGGTACATTCAGATTTGTATTGGGTATAGACCCATTTTTTCACATTTATCTAAATTAGGTAACGGTCCTGCAATTTTTTCGAAAATTATTTTTAGCCTTAATACATTAAAAGTTTTCTAAATTTATGGTTAATAATTTTCTAGCCACGTTATAAATTCATTGCTAAAACAGTGTATATATAGCATTAAATTTATACGGAGATAAAATATTTGTTATATTGATGAAAATTTCAAGAAAAGATTGTGTTATTTTTTTAATTCAATGTTTCGGTTCATACTCATACTCGATGAACCAATATCAATATCAGAAAATGATATTCCTACGGATGATATATATATATATATATATATATATATATATATACACCTTGATTTAGCAGTTCAATGACAAGAGAATGTTATTTCAGAAATATTTACCAAATATCCTAGCACCTTAGTCAAATAAATTTGTGTTAATCTTTTGATCTGTTTAGATTTGTGTTTATAAGAGTATATGCAACAGCAGAACTAAAAAGGGTTATGTCTATGATAACACACTATACTAACCTTGGGTAGATGGACCAAAAAAACGCTGATGATCAACTTCTCTCTTGGGTTTTGTGGTTCCCGTCAATTGCCGGTCATTTCTCTGTCTCTTCTGTCCGGTAAGTACCAATTGATCTGGCTTCTTTTCCATGGGATGAATAACAACTCCAGCAACTACACGCGACAGAGCAGAAACGATCGCTACACTGTCCTTCATACACCGATCGGCAGTGAAGAAGCTGGAGGGTTTATTCTTAACTTTAGCCCATTCTGAATTCGAACCCTGACTGGATCCCTCTCTGTGACTCGCCACTTTGTACTCGACTGATCTGTAGGGTTTCAGCACAGCTCAAACTATTCCCAAATTAGAAAACGACAAACAGGGCGCAGTCGACATGGAATAATAGTTTATTACAAAACCGACAATATTCCTTTCTTCAAGTTTAATCTTCGACCATATAAATCCTCGTAGCTCATATTCCTGAAAAACTTTAAGCTGTTTAGGCTTATAACAGGCCCACATGTATGCTTGCATTAGGGTTTGTAACACATCAGATGTGCCCCGTAGTCAACTGCAAACCCTCAGCTTGTTCAGTTACTATTTTGTGCATTGACGCTACTAACATGGCTCTAAAAGAATTTGGCAGACGTCTCCAACTCTCAAGTAAAATTTTGGTCCAAAATCAGGACTGATGTCCATCCTTTTACAAATTATTGTGAGAGAATATTTTCCGCATCCCCTTCCAATGAAACTCCTTTTGAGAGGACTTGGATGTATATATATTCATTTATAACAGCATCGTAGCTCTCTAGACAGACACTAAAGTCCTCTGCTTTAATTTTTTTACCTGCTGTTGCTTTTCCTTTATGTTTTATATGCATTCGTACCTTCTATGAACAGAAAAGTCTTAGCAATCACATCCAGCCTACCAAATAACACTACCTAGCAATGGCATGCCTTTTCGATAAGATGATGCTCACATTGATTTACTCGTTTTTGCAACTCCATTACCTCGAAGAGTGTTTTATAATTGGAATTATTTTCTTAATATTTTACAATTTTATGAAAGGCCATTTCGGCTTATGGTATTCTAAAAGTATAATCTGAATTACGAAATATGGACTCAAAGTGCAACTTTGAACAAACTCTAAAAATAAAAAGGAAATGTATCCACCAAACTATATGAAAATAATTTATATTTTTTGATATGTCACACATTCATTATATATAAAAGTCTATTATTAATAGTTGTTCCAAAGGTGCAAGTTATGCTAGAAGGGATGGCATAATTTTTATAGTAAATTGGGGATTTGTAAAGGAAAATAATACAAATTGGTAGTTGTACCTAAATTGAAACCCATGACCACTTACCCGATCTCGCTTTCTATGTATGATATTGTATGCAACAATAATACATTATTTTTTGTGGAGGTGAGAGTGAAAAATGAGGTGGTTTGTTCCTTCATAAAAGATGTCATTTTATATTTTGCTAAAATGGGGTATTGTAAAGATAGGATGTAAATCATCAATCATACTTCAATCAAAACATATGACTACTAACCTCATCTTACCTTTTTTTACAATGTTTTGATGTGGAGAGCAGACCTTTGTTTCACGTGAGCTTGATTAATGGTGAAGTGGTGTAGAAGAGCAAGCCTATACAAAACATGAAATTAGTGAAATATTTCAAATTGATTTGAATGGTGATGGTGAATATCAATGACATAGTATTTCAGGGGATGAATTCAAAAAAACACGAGTAGATATATGTGCAAAATCCAATGATATGTCAACCTATCAATGCAAATTTTAGCTTCCATCAAATTGATAATGTTACCCAATACATGATTAAGACAAGGCTTATCTCAGTGAAAAATATATGTCAAATATCTAATGGTTTAGTTTCAAAACATAGAGAATGCACCTCATGTCAATTTAATAAGTCTAAAAATAACTAGACAAAACTAATTAGATGACTCTAAAACTAATTAGACTAAAAGTGGAAAGTGTTTATTAAATGAAAAGATACATATTATATAATCTAATCAACCAATGTAGGTTGGCATATGCAAATAGACATAGATACAAATATTTCCAAGGTTTTTACATTATCATTCTCAAAAACACTTAATATAAACCATTGTATTCTTAACAATAGTTATCATTTATCTTTTTACAGTGATTGGAGGAAAGTTGAAACTAATGTCAGGACTATAAGAACTAATAATTTTGGGTACTCTATTGAACCTAGGTTTGAATCCCCACCAATATTTTCTTACTCTCTCCAAGAGTATGGCATTTTGATGTATCTTAAATTAAGCACCACTTTTGTTGTTATAACATCCTCTGTGTAGGCTATAACTACCATATTGAAGAGTGTAATTTATGCTAGAAGGGATGTAAAGAAAAAGAGTGTAAATCGATATTCATACCTCACATGAACCTCATGACCATTAACCCCATATCACCTTCTCTATTTTGGTAAATCTATGCTTTGTACAGCAAAAGAATATAAATTGATATTCTTATCTCACTCAAACTTCATTACCACTAACCCCATATCACCTCTTTTACATGAAATGTTAAGTGAAAATACTTTGATATTCATTTTCATAATCCTTTAAAAATATAATTTCCTAACCAATGTTCCCTTAGATTTTATGTTTTCTATTCTTACAAAGATAGGCTCAAATTATTGTCATCTTCTCTTCTAAGGGTTATAACATGGTATCTCCATATGTTCTTAATGAATGAAACCAACAATATAGACTCCATAACCTCAATGTATTTCCCCCACATCAATGTCATTGCATTATTATTTCAATTTATGCATCAGACGTAGAGCCCTTTCATATCTTTTTAACCCTGATGTACTTTCTCTAGGTGTTAATATATTGGCAGCATAAATGAATAAAATATACAAGATAGACTTTGGGACATCAATGTCTTAATCTGACATCAACGACATTGCTTAAAGTATAAAGTAACACAATCCAATCTATGTTATTATCCTTTCTATAAAATTAAACAAAATCACTCATTTATATATATTTAGTTAAATACATCCATTGATTATTGATATATTGTGTTGTATCAAATAAAACTCGCTCATTTATCTTGAGGAGATGAGACATGGAATTTTGATGCAATCAAATCAACACTCATTATAACCTTTCACACCCTTGACAATAGAAAATATCCAATAAAATATGTTTCCACTTGGTAAGCTATATGCCTCTTTACAATGGGTTTTAGTCATTTAAATCCAATAACTCCACTGCATATGGGGTTGGTGTATGATATCTATTGAAATTTATATTTTCATTACCCCTCACCATTACCACATAGCTCACTTTGAAAAATTTCACTATTTACATGTTTTGTATGGCCTTACCATTTCTTCAAGGGGTCTGCATATTGTGTTTCTATATGTTCTTAACCCAAATGTAATTTTTCTAGGTTAATATATTGGTAACATGGATGAATGGAATATACATGATAAACTCTAGGACATCAATGTCTTGTAATTTGAATCAATCGAGCACTAAATTGATCATTTTTTAAATTAATTAAACTTTACTAGGGATGATTTTTTTTATTATGTTAAATAAGGCTTTTTTAAATTGAAAGAGTGAAAATCAATAGTTTTACTTCACTTGAAACCTATGACTATTGACCTCATCCCACCCTTTGTGCAGAAAAAGTAAAAAAACAATAATTTGATATTCATTTAAATAAGTATCATATGTACATAAATTTGATAATAATATTATCATATTAGTATAATATATTTCATATCATAATAATAATAATAATAATAATAATAATAATAATAATAATAATAATAATAATAATAATAATAATAATAATAATAATGTACATAAATTTGATAATAATATTATCATATTAGTATAATATATTTCATATCATATTAATATAACATAATATAATATTATAATAATAATAATAATAATAATAATAATAATAATAATAATAATAATAATAATAATAATAATAATAATAATAATAATATATTATGATTTGTAATGTTATATTATAATAAATATTATTATATTATATTTTTATGTATTATTAATATATTGATATTAGATAATATTAATAATACGAAGGAAAATATTATAATATACTATCTATGAGTGTGTGTATAATATAAGAATATAATTTTATAATATTTTTATATATAATTATTTTATATATAAGAATAATATTTTTATAATATATAAATATAAATATTATTATTGGATTTTCTCCAAGAAAATTATAAACACAAGGCAACGAGTACTTGCATGAATTCCAAGGAGAGAAAAATAATTCTAATGCAAAGAAGAATTAAGTCATAAGAAAACAATAATTTGAATAATCTATTAAGCTTATATTCATCTCAATTGAAAGTAACTTTATAATAGTTATCTTATATAGGATAAAGGACATGTAACTTCCAGCAAAACCATACGGTTAACTACTAGTAAAATTATCGAGAACAAGTGTGTAAAAACCCCTTAGCTAAGATAAATGGTAACTAAATACCATAGACTAAATAATCACCTAGGCAATCTGAAACTTTATGTGTAGGGATAATCCATTTAATAAATAAATGGATTAATAGATATGATCCACAAACATCCCCCCTTAAATGTAATGTAGGTGGGTAGAAAAGAAAACATGGGTCCTGATAACAAGGCATGATGAGGTATCCAAGTATAATTTAACTCTAAAAAAATGGAGGAAAAGGATAAAACCTAGTTGGAGAAAACTCTCTCCCCACCCCTCCACCACCCTTCTTACCCCATCTCCCAAATAAGAGATGAAAACAAGAGAAGGTATGTGTGACAACCATAGTTTTTTTTTTTTAATACTGAAATTAAAAAAACTATTGAACAAAGTTTTCATCTAGATTTTAAAATAAAAAATGTAGTGATATCCTTAATTGTGTTATAGCCAAAACATGAACTAGACCCAATCCATAAATTAACAACAACTTCATTATGAAGCATTTTAAACACTTAGTATTTATATATAAGTGGATCAATGTAGAAACACTCACACATACCTATTCACGTACTATTAGTATACCCTTCCTAGTAAAGCCACCACTAATTTATACACTTACCTTAGTACTTTTAGGGGCTATACGATAATACATACCTCATTGATTAAATTAGAAAACTTAAAGAAATAATTGTAGGAAGTAAAACAAATTCAATAGAAGAATCATCACACTAAGCTTACATAAGTAAGATCTACCAAATTCACAAGCAACACATAGAGATCATAGAAAGGACTATTTCCAAAACCAATACAATGGTTTCAAATGCTTTAAAAAAAACACAAACATGAGTATGATAAATTAAACATCATCTTACTAGGTAATTTCAGGTGATCAAATAACCAGTTACTTATTCGATCAAAGGTATAAGTGTACTATAACATCTTATCTAATTAAGATGACATCATTTAGCCTTTCAATATGTTTTTATAACCTTGCATGTGTTCCATTTTGGAATAACCTATCCATTTTTCATGGCAGGTTCAACCTCATAGCCTTTGCTTTATTGGTTGACATTTACAAGTCAAGTGAGGACTTATTATTTATCTTATTAAGTTTAGTCACCCTGTTTTACATCATACACAAAATATAAGATAACATGCATTTAATTTCATTATGAATTCAAATTAAATTTATACACTCATATTAGGCTCAACACACGACCTAGATTACTTAAATGAATCATGTTACAATTTAGATCAATGTTCTTTAGACTATTAGTTTCATTAACTTTTAATTTTTTAAGTCTTGGAACCTTTTTCTTTCTTCCAATGAATATTTTCCAATTCCAAACTTAATGATTAAAACTCCAGTCATTAACCTTTAACAATTGTTTGTTTGTCTAATGAAATAGTAGAACTTATCATTATTCCATAAGTCAATTTTGCTTGAAGAGTACATGTTCCTCAAACACATCATAGTTTAATTTAAATAACCATTCAAATCTAAAAGGTTTTATTAATTATCTATTTACAAGTTTTTTGTCAGGTTAGATTTCCTAGATTGTAAAATGTAAGAAATTATGCATAATTAATTATATCTTAGTTTTTAAATGTTAAACCCAACTTTTTTAATTAATATATAAGTATGTCATAATATTCCTATCACTTAAAATAGTTATATTATTTATTCCCTTTTAAAATAATTCAAACAATTAGAAAGAGATTTATAATAACTCAAAACACTTTGATTAACATGCCAAACATGTTTGTCCTCATGACTAAATAAAAACATCAAAATTTGGAATGATTATGTTATTAATAATAATTAATAAAATATCATAGATAAATGATTTTTGGAATTCCTTCAAATAATCTTAACAAAGAGTCTATTTTCACAAATGTAGTTTGGGATAGTTTAAGGTAATTCCAAAGTCTTTATATATAATAAAGGAAACATGTCATAATTGTTTATAATTAATAAATAGATTAACTTATACATGTAATATACCTATAAATTTTATGCATACATAGCATAAATTTTTGACTTATTTATTCATCTAAAGTAACACAACATTTAGATATTACCATGTAAATGAATCTCTTAACTTAGTTTAAAAGAGACTATGTAATCAAAACAATAAACAACTAGATCAATGCCATATATAAGAGATAAGAAGATTAATAGTATTCCTTAGTCTTATAAACCTTTAAGGCTTCATGTAAACTTTTCCACATAATAATATAACTAAATGAACTTGATTAAATCATGCAAAGATATGCATCAACATATACAACGTAAGCATAGTAGTATGATATTCAAATAAAAATATGCTTAAAATAATCCCCTTGAAATTAAATAATATTAAACCAATAGGTATGTAATTTCACCTTATATAGTTGGTTTTTCACATTCTTTAAATGTCCAAACAATATTTCATAATGTTGTATATTTATGAAAATTCATAATGAATGTATTCACAAACTAAAGGATTAATCTCCATTTTAAAATTGCAAATCTACTTCAATTTTACTAACTTGTTAATTCAAATTGAACATAATAATTACATTACATATCATTATTTCATACATTAAATATAATCAATGAAGTTATGTATACGAAACTTAGTTAACTCATTTTTACAAAATGCTCTTATTCACTTCACAATCAACATTAAAATTAATTAAAATCTAGTAGAATTAAAACAAAGTAATATTATCCATGAAATCTAATAATGTAGACACCCACCTTTGCAATCCCAATGAGCCCAACCATGAGTAGTCATAGACCACTCCATCTATTTGTTGGATGTGATTAAGGCTAGTAGAGAGAAGTGAGTGAGGCAAACAATTACTATTGAACTTGACTTAACATAACCACCTAATGAAAACATTAAAACAAAATTATTTACACTCTTGGTTAACAACACTAATAATTTTATAGTTATTCCATTTGATACAGCTCATATTAGAGCTCATAATATTGTATATTTAGAGTGTAATTCATGGCATTGCACCTAAAAGCCCCAATTCTTCATCGGGGTAGAACACCCAAAATAAATGCAATTCTATTATTTTTATTAACCTCGAATACAAAAAGTATTCTTTAAATATGTCCATCTAATTAAAATGAATTTAATGACTCAAATAGATTTTGAGAATTTAATTAAACATTATATTCAAAACAACATCAAAACCTTCATGAAGAATACTATGAAACTTATAATAGTCCAAATATCACATCAACACTCAACTCAAGTTTCCATGAAAAATAACACATTCACCCAACTTGTGCAAATAAGGCCAACTAAACTATTCAAATAAATTAACATAGGAAAACCTAAAGTGTCAGCTCAATGTTGCAAATAGGTTCAAATGAAAACCATGATAAAAGATCCTAAGGAAATTATTAATAACTAGTAACGACAATGAAACAGAATTCATTCATATAAATGTTTATAGTCAAATACCTTAAAGCTCAAGATGTATTCAAATCATCAAAA
Source organism: Torreya grandis (assembly GCA_037957365.1). Taxonomy (NCBI): domain Eukaryota; kingdom Viridiplantae; phylum Streptophyta; class Pinopsida; order Cupressales; family Taxaceae; genus Torreya; species Torreya grandis. Next base: position 1,384,983 of record JARHVA010003855.1, on the reverse strand, counting down.
TAATCTTTAACTTGAATTCAAACAATCATGAGTAAAAATGAAATTGGAGGACCAAAACAAACTTATAGCAGAAGTCCAAAATCATCATAATGACCAAATCTAATATCCTAACCATATGGATTTTGATTGAACACATTGAAATTATGATAAATAATAATTTAGGAAAGATCTAGATGATATTTTAACCCCATTTTAAAGTCAAGTATTTCATTATTTTCCTCTAAGGTTAGAGCCTATCAATAATGTACATGTTTATTTTTTCCAATAAAAAATGACTCAAGGTTTTTTAAATCATAATAGAGTTTCCATGTTTACATAAACCAAATAAAAATTGCGTGGTCATAATTCTAATCACATTAATAGAGACATAAAATGATTATGGGTCAAACCCCTATAGAAAGGCTTAGGCTTTTTAAAAACAAAATGCACATATTTAGCTCAATTATTCCCTATTTAGCGTAAAAACACTACACATCTATTAAATAATGAAAATCTAGGTCATGTAAGAACCCTTGATAAAATAAAATACAAAACATAATTGAATTTAAAACATCAATAATTCAAAGTAATGGTGAGTTTACTTCTTTCGTTTCCTTCTAAAAAATCCATCCTTCCACATACAAAATTCTAAAAAACACATGACCAATTTAATAAAATTCTGACTAACATAAAACTCCTGCATAGATGAATATAAAAATGAATAACTAGATTTTGAACTTTATGATAAGCTCGTGAAACTAACTACCTACATACATCTCTTGTCTTCTATGCACTAAAATTTTGTTAGAGTTCCCCCAAGTGCAAGTCTTCTAAAATGGCTGCATACAAATGTCTAGAAAAGAAATGTAATAAGGTTATAATACTCTTGACATGTTTTCTTTCATTTATTGAGCCAATGCAACCTTTAGAAAGTTAAAAACAAAATAAAAACTACTTTTAACTATTTTCATGTCTATGGTGGGTCATGGCCCTCATTTTATTGGCTAACCAAACCAAGACTTAGTTTCCACAATGAACACCAATAACATCCCAAAAAATACCATTTTAATTAATGCAAAGATAACTCAATTATTTAGTGCCATCAATCAAAGATTAATGTCATTTTAGAAAATTTGAAATACAACTATGTTAATGAACTAAATTCCACTCATAGACCAACACAAGAAAAAAACTAAAAAAGGTCATTAGTAAGAAGAATAACATTAAATACCATTACTAAAGAGATGATCAAAATAAATTTAAATAGCATAGTCATCAAGACTATGATGTTACAGTAATGTTGATAAGTGTTGAATTATTCAAAGAGTCAAATTTAAAACTGATTAGAGAAATGATCAATCAAAAAGTCAAAATTGACTCAAGACCCAATCCAATATGCATTCAAATCCAATTGAAAACAAACACTCTGCAAAACAATTCAAGTATAAAAATGAATTAAATTATTTATAAACAGTCAAGGATCATTTTTTACAATTTTAAGTTCACTTTTTTTCATTCACTTTATTGGCATCCCCTGATTATTTTAAGTCACATCGAACCTACTTAATATAATTTAGCTATAGTGATAGCATACAATTAGTAACATTTGTATTATATAAGAGAAATAAATACAATAAAAATATTAAATATAATAGTAGAATTGAACTGAATAATAAATTTGTAACTTATTAAGCATGACATATCAAATGCTAAAATAAAAGTACATAACAACAACTATCTTATAATATCCATGTGATCACTCACAGATTCAAAAGTCATAATAGATCAAATCATCTATCATAGAAATATATCAAAATAGTAAAAATAAATAATCATGTCCCAAATAGTTCATAACCAAACCCATTATTGGCAAGTGATATAAATGCATCAAAATAGTGCTAAGACATTCTCCCCCACTTGTAAGAGTGTCATCATCATGATCATAATAACAAAAGGATAGAGTTTATTGATAAGAGTATCATATTCACATGTCATATTTATTTCAGTCAAAGGATTCTATTGAACCAAAATTTGAAAATTCTCATGATTCTATAGTCTAATGTTTTGATGGTCCAAGATCAATACTAGATCCAACTACATATTTTCCTCTTCCAAAACCTGAAGATGAGTGCAATAAAAAACATGAGAATAATTAGGAATTTAATATTTATAATTTAATGTGAAAAACATCATGAATATAGTATAAATAAGGAAGAAGGGCTAGTCAAATGGTAATAGGACTATTTTTTATCTGAAATACCAAAGGTGACTACAAACTAAGGAACTTATTTCAAGGACCTTCCAAACATAATCAAACTTTTCTATAGTCTAACATGAATAAAAACACTATCACCAATTTCAAATTCATGAGGTGACCTCTTTCAATAATCTTTTCTCTTTTTTCTATCAGAGGAAAGCTTTAGATTTTACCTTACGATTTCCAATTGCCTATCATAATCTTATACAATTTTAGGACCACAAACAATTTTATTTTTTCAACTTTCCCAGCCAAGTGGAGTTTGACACTTACATACAAAGCTTGAAAAGGATCTGTCTTAATAACATAATGTTATGTATTATTATAAGCATATTCAACTAAGTGTATAACTAATATTTTTAGTTTACCTTTTCGATCTATCAGATACATTCTTAACATGTCTTTCACAACCTCATTTAGTCTTTCTATCTAACCATCCATTTCTGGGTGATAAGGCTTGATAAAATTCAATATTATACCAAAATCAATAGTCAAATTTTTCCAAAATATTGAATTTAAATATTTACATCAGTGAGAAATAATAACTACATGCATGCCATATAGTTTTACTATTTATTTCAAAAATCATTCAGTAAACATAGATGTATCATTAGTTAAACTTCAAACAATCAAATTGCAATCTTTAGTAAATTTATCTTTTAAAACTAGAACAATATCATGTTTACTTTGATATTTTGCAAACCATCTATGAAATCAAGATAAATAATAGCTCACTTACCTTATGAAACATCATGAGGATACAACAATCCTCTTTGATGATAATGTTAAACTTTCACACACTGACATTCCAAACATTTTGACACAAAGTCAACAACCTCTTATTTCAAATCAGGATAATAATATAGGCTTTCCATCTCATGTGTCATCTTCATGACACTAGGATGATAAAAATGAATTTCTTCATGCACTTATTTTAACAAAATATATTTATGTCACAAGACTCAGGCACATAAATTATGTTTTTATGTGTAATGAAACCATTAGAATCAATATAAATTAAAATTTATTCATTTTTTATATGTTGGTTATCATAATTTGTACTTATGTATTGGAAATTAATATGGTAATGCTTTTATTATAAAATATCAATTCTAAAATTATTAAGCAGACTAGATAAGGCAATGAGATAAGTGTGTTAGCTAAGTGCATCCACAACATGATTCTCCTTACCTTTCACTTAATAAGTATTCATATAAAGACTAATTGTAAATTTTATCCATCTATGTTGGAAAGCATTCGTATCATCTTGGAAAAACAAATATTCTAGGATACAATGATTAGAATTTAATTCAAATTGCTTTCCCAATAAAAAGTGTTTCCATTGCTTCAAAGCATGTATAATGGCATCAAGTTCTAGGTCATGAATCATGTAATTTTTCTCATTATCTTTCAGTTTGTGTGACTCATAAGCACAACTAAACCATCCTGAGTCAATATGTCATGCAACCTTCTTTAGATGAATCAACATATATTTCAAAATTATTATTAGGTTTTGGTATAATAAAAAGAGGTGTTATTGTTAATAGCTCTTTAAAATTTCAAATAAAAATTCACATTTTGATGTCCACACAAATTTATTACCCTTGTGCTACAAGGATGTTATTTCAACAAATCTTTTGTAATAACTAGCCAACCCCATCACGCTGCATACTCGATATACATTTTTAGGAGTAGGCCACTATTAGATATCCTTAATATTAGTTGGATAAACAATATTTATAGCCTTAGATATTATGTGACCCAAATAGTGGATCTTAGTTTGAAGTAAATCACATTTATATAGCTTAATAGATTATTTATGCCACCTTAGCATTTATATTACTAAACATAAATGTTGTTCATATTATATTTCATGATTAGATTAGATTAGTATGTCCATAAAATCTTTGAATTAACTATTCATTAAATTCATAAATGTATTAGGAGCCTTAGTTAAACTAAAAGGCATTACCATAAACTCATAATGTCCATATAGATTTCTAGAAGTGGTCTTTTGGAAGTCTTCATCCTTGATTCTTAGCTATTGATACCTTGATCTCAAGTTTATATTAAAAAAAGATAGTTTAATCCTTCATTTGATTAAACATATAATCTACCCTAAGTAAAGTATAATAATTCTTTAATATTAACTTTATTAATCATGTGATAGTCAACACATAACTGCAGCATTCCATCTTTCTTTTTCACAAAGATCATAAATGAATCCCATGGTGACACACATGGCCTTATGATACCATTCTATAGTAACTCTTGTATTTGAACTTTAATCTCCTAAAAATACATGTAGTCATATACAATGCAAAAATTGGTGCCTTGAGCATGCCTAATGATACCCAATCCTTAGGTCCCTTTTGTTTATTTTCTAAAACCTCTCAGGCTTGTTTTCACTAATTCTCAATCATCTGTGGCCTTCCAAAATTTATCCTAGCTAAGATAGGACACCCTCTTCATGACTAATCCATCTCCTAGGCCCCATAAGCTTAGTATAATAGTGCCCAACTTGGACACTAGCATTTGACCCTAAGTTGTCAAACTTTTGGTGCTATTATCCATGTGCATCTTTGGCCCCAACAATCATTTTATTTTGGATCCTTATCTTCAATCATGTTGGCCTAACATGAATTCATTTAACCCATGACTAATAGATCCATATATAATCCTATTCAAAGATCATTTAGAAAATGTTGGCAAATATCATTCAAGTAAGCAAGACCAGTCAAGCAATCTTCCCTATTATCTACATATAACTAGCCTTTACACTTTTAAGCCAATTCATGTCCTTACACCAATCCCTAGTCATTTCAAGAATACCTATTTTTAGCATTTATTTCATTTCATTCACTATTAAACCAAGCAATCTAAAAGGGAGAACTAGATATGGCTTGATCCCTCCTCAAACTATTACTATGTAGGCAACGTTCTCACACATGCGGTGTGAAACACATCTAGTGCATCTTACACACACTAAGCCCTTCTTTTCATTTGCTAGAGTTTCATTCAATTGCATAAAAGATATCAATACATGAATAATCATCTCTATAGGGAGTTATATTAATATTGAAGACCTAAAAATTGGTACATAGGCTCACACTAAGCTTGCAAACAAAACCCAGAAAGCTTAAATCCCTAAGATAATAACACCAAAGAAAAAAAACAACGTCAGATCCCAAGGTGTCCCATTTTGACACTCCTCTCCAATTAGAAAATGAAGTCTAGGATCCTATTTTTTATAGTGTCCCAATATTTCACACAAATGTTTAGACCGTGTCTCCATTAGAATATCCAGTATAAGCTAAGTTTAATTTTCTCTCTCTCACTACTATTTTTAGAAAAGATCTAGAAATTTAATTTCACAAACTAGTAGATTAATTATGAATATTATTTACTAATTTATCCTACTTTGAATTGGTTATTTAATAGTAATAAAACTTCATTATTCTCAAAAAATAACAAATCTTTTATTGAACTCGACATACTTCAAATTTTATATAAAAACCCTAGAAACCGTAGGGTAAATTCCTAGATGATTTTTCTCATTAATTTCTAATTATTTTCATGAATATTAAAATTATAAATTTATCTCAAATTTTAAAACTTTTTAGTAACTTTAAAAATAAATTGATTTCAAATTCTAGTTGCATACTCTAGGTCCCAATAATTTCCTAGCATTAATCCAATAATTTATTTATTTTTTGCTTGCACATATAAATAAAAAAATTTATGTTAAATTTTAAAATTTTTGTAGTAAATTTTAAAAATAAATTTTATTTTCAAACCCTAGTTTTTATACACTAGGTCCCCATTAATTTTCCATAATTAATCCAATAATTGTTTTTCTTGCACGTAATAAAATCAAAAAATTTATCTCAAATTTTAAAAATTTTGTAAGTAAATTTTTAAAATAAATTTTATTTTTAAACCCTAGTCGCATACACTGGGTCCCATTAATTTTCTACCATCAATCAATTTTTTTTTTTTAATTTTATTCTTTGCACATATAAATCAAAATGTTTCTCTTAAATTTTAAAAATTTATGTAGTGTAAATTTTAAAAATAAATATATTTCAAACCCTAGTTGCATCAACTAGCTCCCAATAAGTTTCCAATAGTTTTCCAATTCATCTTATAAATTTTTTAGTTGCATATTAAAATTAGAAAATCACTTCAAATTTCAAAAATTTATAGTAATTTTTTTTTGTTATAAAAAAAATCTCAAAACCCTAGTTGCATATACTAGATCGCATTAAATCAAGCACTTTCCCATATTATTTCTTAATTTTTCTTGAATATTTAACTCATAAATTCAAATTCAATTTCAAAAATTCATAGTAATTTGCAAAAATATTTTTGAAAAATCCCTAGTTGCATGTATTAGCTCCTATTTTTACCTATTGAGGTATCACCCTTACATATTCAGTAGCTCAGTATCTTTTTTGCACAGATTTCAATTCATTATTTTTAAGACATTACATTTTTTTATATTCAGTACTTTCCCTTTCTATCACATTGCAACATCTTGAGAAAGGTGCCCCTAAATTTGTGTAAGCTGTGGATTCTTTTTCTTTACTGAATACACCATTGGCACGTTACATTGCTTCTACACCCTTGCCACAAGGCTTTGTTCAAACCAAGCTTACTCTTTATGATGGCAAGGGTGATCCATAGACACATTTGAGAGCATTTCATGTAGCATGTTTGGACTATGTAGCAAATTATTATCTACTTACCAAGTTATTTCCATGGAGCCAAAAGGATTATGATTTATGATGGTTCTATAGTCTACCAAATTAGTTCATCAATGCATTCAAATCCTTTAGCTAGCATGTTCCTAGTACACTTCAGTATCAACATTGGTGATAAGGTTTCTTATGATTAAATTGTTCAATAGAAACAAAAGACCAAATGAGCATCTCATAGACTATGTTCTTTGGTATAAGATGATCCTGGCTAAGATGACTAGCCCCATGGTAGATTAGGGTGTTGCATGACCTTTTTAAATAAATTCTTCCAACAACACTTCATGAATCAATCATGTTAAAAATATTCTCTTTCCTTCACTAAATTATGTCACACATTAAAAGGAAAGAGAAGTCAAACTAATTTCAATGGGAAAACTAAAGTACACTAACACATCAAACATAATCTAATAACCATAAACAATAGAGTCTCATATAAGGTCAAGTTTAATGATACTAAAGGGCAAAATCAGCCTATAGTCAATGCAACTTTAGAGCCTCCTTAATGAATAGTTTTTATCAACAGCCCCTCAACATTACTTTTCAACATCTTCCATTTCCTCCATCCAAGATTTTACAATAGGTTTTGGATAGTAATATCATATATCTCTCCCTCCTATTTGGGAAGTTGAATCAACAAAACCTCTTCCAAAGGTATATGATCAGTAGACATTTTGTAACTACCATAGGGTACTAGGATATATGACAAATAGATGCATCAATTTTAAAGCACAAGATTATAGGATGTTATTAAATTAAAAAGTTATTGATATTGGAGCTTCAATTGAGCTTCCACTGGCAAAGCAAACACAACATAAAGCATTGAAAATATCCTCAGATCCAATTCCACAACATTAGAAATAAGATACAGGGGACACATTAGGTGTTCATCATACACATCCACCATCAGGGTACCTTCAGTCGAGTTACATCATTTGAGAAACATGATCAGTGTATACAATTCTAGAGTTCTAACTAGACATTTTTATCTCCTTCTCAAAGCAAGAGATCATCAATAATGATTTAGATTATCATGCATTCTTTATCAGATCTTCACATTCATAATCAACATATTCACAATGTGGCTTATTAATAAACGGTTCCAATCTTAACATGTGTACCTTGAACCTACTACAACATTGAAGTTATTTGGAGTAAGATATCACTTTGATAGACATAATTATAAGTGGTTTTAGTGGGAATATACAAATTTCATTAGGTGAGATAGTACTTTCCACTATAGTTTCATCCTACACATGTGGCCGCAATATTCACTATAGTTCCCAACACAAGAGTTTTTGATAAGTTACTTCATTGACCATAGATTCAAAAACTCAGAGAAGTACATTGTAAAGCTCATAAATGAGTAAAATTAATTCATGCTAATCATGTTGTTATAGTAAGTGGAGTTTCATATGAGTTACCACACCCTACATCAAAGCCATCTACCAATTTGGAGTCAGCAATTTTAGTTTCGTCACTTGTTTCAGTTTCACCACTAGTTTTAGTTTTTCCACTAGTTTCAGCTTCTCCTCCAATTTTAGTTCCTCTTCCACTTTAGATTTAGAAATAGTTGAGGCATCCATCACTAGTATAGAGGGTTCATACACCTCTATATCTTTAAGATTCTAGATAGCTTCTAGCTTTAATATTCACACCCAGGGTAGTCTCATTAAGATCTCATGAATCTACACATAGATCACATGTTAAGAGAGCTTATCCTACTTCCATATGGGTCCCTAATAGCCCTACAGTTGCATCCTCTTCTCTAAGTTATAAAGGGACCCCACAATCAGTTTCTACTTCAGAGATTTTAGAGCATCTACAACATATATAACTTTTAGAGCCACAACCCCAACATTTCCATCATGCTTCATAATCACAAATGATTCTAATCCTTGATATAGGCTACCATTATATGGATTATTTCATGAGACTCATTGGTTAGTATCATCTCTTTCCAAATTTGATTGTACATAGTCTATTCTTCTTGGTTATACATAGTTCAAAAAATTTAAAATACCAAAATAATATAACATTTCAAAATCCAAAAACATTCAAAAATGTCAAAACACCAAAAAAAAAAATTGATTATATGCATCATCCATGTTTTACATTGTCAATATCATGTTGAGACTTATATTTATTGTTTCATGCTACTGTATGTTGATTTATCTACATTACACCATACTTCAATTGATCTTTTTTGAGTGTGTGTAGTGACATCCAACTACTTGATTGATTCACTCTACACATTGATGAGACATCCTACTTCTACATTGGAGACACACTTTGATATACATACCTAGTCTGGGCATCTTCTAGATGACTACACCATCCAAGTTATGTCATTCCTAGACTACACACTCCAAGATATCATGCTAATATACATTACATAATAGATCACATTGATTACTATATAAAAATTTCATTAATATCTAACACTTTTGTATCTCTTAACATATACTTAGTCTTGTACTAAACATGTGTTCCATATTTTTACTCTTACTTTGATTAGCTAGATGTGATTCTAATTTTCTAGTTATTACATGCTTTCTCTTCTTGCTTACCATTGCTTATTAGATTGAATTTCCATTTTATGCTTATCTCTTGTATAAGATTTAGGTTATTTTCCAATTTCCTTTACTTTTATTCATGCATGTGCCTTATGAAATTTACCAATGTCCTTTGCTTGTACTCTTCTATGAGCCAGTGACCCTTGTGTCAATATTCCTTGTTTCGCTTGTATGTATATATGGAATTTGAACATGCCTTGTATGCCTAATTTTTAATTTGAGTGACATGTGCCCATGTCCTTTACTTTTATGGCCCCCCTTAGCCAACCTTGTATGTTTCTTTCATCTTGCATTGTGTGCTTGTTGCTCAATTGCTTCTCAATTATTACAATGATATGATCCATATCATGCATTTTCCTACTCTCTTGGATGCCATGATGGACATCATGATCCATCCCTCCAACTAACAACTAATAACTAAAAAAGTAAAAACTAAAATATCTAGTTTCAATTCAATTGATGAACATTACACATTATATTGCATTGTTACATCTATCTAGCTATACCTCTATTGATCTAATAATCTCTCAAATCAAACCATGCTATATCTTGAGATATCTTGTTGATTATCATTACTATATCATATATATTTCTAGCTTAACACACTTATAGGTCTTATTATTATAAGGTAAATCATTTTAGGGTACCTATTCCTACCCTCAAAATAGGTGGTAACAAATAGGGGTTTTACTACATTGATCATATCTCTTATCAGTAAAAAAATCTAGTTTTTGAATAGCCAAAACAATAACCAATCATCAAATAACTAAAAATAGACCAGATAAATAGTCAAGATTTTAAAATAGTGATTAGTTTCAGCCTATAATAAAAGCATCAAGGTTAGAATACATCACTAGACATCAGGGTGCCTATTTTTGGTGCTCTTATCCAAACAAAAAAAAAAACTAGGTTTCCTAAAAGCAAGTAGAAAGGTAGGTTCAGCTACAGTTTTGGACAATTAGATCAGTTCATATCAATATTTTTTAGTATAGTTTTCTTAGAGAATCTACACACAGGGGGCATCATGTGTGACATGATTGATTCTAATTTCTAGTTTTAGATATGACATTTGGTGTAACTTCTAGATCATAATCCATGTTTCAGACACCAATGATTGGGTCTAAATTGTACAACTCTTTTGCTTCTTTTCTTTTAGGTTTTAGAATTACCTAGGCACTCTCAATAGTTGCATTAATTATTCCATCTATAGGTGGCCAACATCATTTTAGAGTGCCTTTCATACAACCTTAACCTCCACATTCTTTATTACCTATGTTTTTGAGTGGCTTCCACATAAGCCAAATTTTTAGTTTTGGAGTGGCTTTCATACAATCCTAATCTCCATATTTTTAGAGTTTTCCAACATTAGTCTAGTTTCCAGCACACATACAGCTATCCACACCACATTATCATATTTCTAGATCATTCAAAGGATTCAAAAGCCATCTCATATGGCATGCACATTTGTACATATTAGTATCAATTTTTGGCTTCATTTCAGGGGGCAAGGATGGAACCAAATGGTTAGCCTTTGTATTCTTGAGCTACCTATTCAAAGGGATTGGACACATATTCCAAAAATAGATTAGTGCATGCATGATCATCTAGCTTCACTCAGTGGGTGACGATGGAACTAAAGGGCTAGCCTTTGCATTCTTGAGCAACATTCTAGGGAAATGAACACTCAGCTCCATTTCTAATATAAATTTTGGTACACCATCATCTAGGACATCCAACATTAATCAACCTTAACCATTATCATAATAGTTTTTTTATTGGTTCATGTAGTCAATGAGGTGTATTCATTCCTCTCTCTCTCTCTCTCTCTCTCTCTCTCTCTCTCTCTCTCTCTCTCTCTCTCTCTCTCTCTCTCTCTCTCTCTCTCTCTCTCTCTCTCTCTCTCTCTCTCTCTCTCACACACACACACACACACACACACACACACACACACACACACACACACACACCAAACTTTTTACATTATTATTTTATATTACACATAATAAGAATTGATCTATTCTTTATTTTCCTTTTGTAGATTCACACTTAGACAATGTCCTCTCCATGCACTATCTATCACTACTCAGGATCACACAAGCTTCATGGGATTCACCTTTGTTGGTAAGTTCAAGTACATTTTACATTTTCCTTTTTCCTAGCATTTTGATTTGTTGAATCACTAGAATAAAGAGGGGAAAATATAGTGATATAAAATGCTAAAATTGGTATCTTGAGCATGGATAATGACATTGAATCCTTAGGTCCCTTTTGTTTTCTCTTTAAAACCTCTTAGGCTTATTTTTACTAATTCTCAATTATCCGTGGCCTTCCAGACTTGACCAATGCTAAGCTGGAGCCATATCTTTATGACTAATCCATCTCCCCAAACCTTATTAGTTGAGGATAATAGTACCCAGCTTGGACACTAGCATTAGACCCTAGGGTGTTTAAATTTTGATGCTCTTATCGAAGTCTATCAATCCACAATGGTCATTTCCTTTTAGAGCTGTATCTTCAATCATGTCAAACTAACATGAATTAATTTAAACATTGACCAATAGATCCATCTATAATCCAATTCAAAGATCATTTGAAAAGGATTGGAAAATAAAAATCAAGAAAGAAAAAATACAAGCAAGACCACTCAATCAATCTTCCCTATTCTCTACATAAAGCCAATCTATACACTTTCAAGCCAATTCAAGTCCTTAGACCAATCCTTAGTCATCTCAAGCATACCTAGTTTTATAATTTCATGAATTTCATTCATTATTACACCAATCACTCTTAAAAGGAGAACTTCATATGGCTTTATCCCCCCTCAGAGTATTGGTATGTAGGTAGCATGCGCACACATGATATATGATGCACGTCTAGTGCATCTTACACACACTAACCACTTTTTTGCATTTTCCAATGTTTATTTAAATTACATAGAAGGTACAAGTACATGAATAATCATTTCTATAAGGATTTATATTAATAGTGAGAACCTTAAAATTGGTACATAGAATCACACTAAGCAGGCCAAAAAAATCTAGAAATATTAAATCCCTAAGACAATAGCATCAAATAAGGATTACAGAACAAAATCCCAGGGTGTCCAATTGTAACACTCCTATAAAATCATAAAATTAAGTCCACAATCATGTTTTTGATAGTGTCCTAGTCCTGCACACAAATTTCTAGACCCTGTCTCAGTTGGAACAGTCTAGAATAAGCTATGTTTAATTTTATCTCTCTCACTACTATTTTTAGATATAATCTAATAGAAATTTAATTTCACAAATTAGTATCTTTAATTAGGAATATTATTTATTGATTTCTCCTACTCAAACCTAGGTATTTAATAAGAAGAAAACTCTATTATTCTAAAAAAATAACAAATCAATATGCCACATTCATTGGATAAGGTGATTTGAAAGGATGGGATACCCTTTGCATTACATCAATAGAAAATTAAAACTCCATCTTAGGAGGTAAAACAAATAGTTTTTATACAAAAACATCAAAATATTATAAGAAATGCATATTCCAAAAATTTGTTTTTGTTACAGGTGTTGTTTCTCGCTTCTATACATCATATAATTTATATCTTTTACCCACTTATTTCATTAGGTTTAAGATTTATATTATCTTATGTACTTTACATTTTATCAAACCTTATATTATTACTAATTTTATCATCTCATCACAACATTTGACCACTTTTTTAAAACAATCTATATTCACTTTATCTACTGCAATCAGTCAAGCCCAAAATGACATCATAAGAACCAAGATGAGATAAAAATAAGTTAATTTGGATCAATAATTTCCCATGTGTAATTTAACTTGTTTGGAACACTTTAAAATCATCACCCTTTTACTTTGAGCCAAAATCAACATCCCAACCATACCTCAATGTCACAAAAATAAGTTTAAAGTTATTCATGATATTTGGATTAAGAAAACTATAATTTGATCTTGAAACAAAAAAAATAAACATAGAAATATCATTTAATTTACCTCTAAATTTGTTAGGGCTTGCTTGAAAATCTATGTTTTCATTACCCATAACTGCATACACCCTATGGTTACCTAATTGACATGATTTCATCTTTTGATAATCCTTGTGATAGTGATTGCTACAACATTCCCATCATACTATAGTCCTTTATGGTGATATATGAGTTGTGTTTTCCCCAATATCAAGTACATTTTTACTACCTTGGGTCAGATTCCTCTTAAAATTTGTATCCTTAAAATAATTTAGATTTTTAAAGTTTCTATTTTGCCTTGGGTTCTATTAAAACCAATAGTACTCCCAGTTAATAAGGGATTTTGACTATATTTATGAAAATTATTTGGTAAAGGGGGTATGTTATTACTCTTATATTGATGTTTATTCTATTTAAGATCTTGCCTCACCTTTTGATGAGCCTTATTTTTCTCTTCTTACATATGAGTAGATTAAATAGAAGTACCCAAAGTCTTTGGATTGGTCATTTTGGCATCATGAATGAATTTATCCTTCAACCCCAGCTTGAACATGGTTACTTTATTCTCTTAGTCATACATGTAGTTAACATGAAGCATTAATTATAAAAAATTGTTTTCATATTCAGTTACCAACATATTTTCTTTCTTTAATAGTTTAAAATTACTTATTTTCTATTATTTAAAGTTTGATTTGGGATACCTCTTCCTAAACTACCTTTCTAAAGTAGACCAAGTAAGATTCATTGGTTGGCAACCCTCTAAATCATAAAGATGGATCCATAAAAGAGGAGTTGTTCAAACTAATTGATAAGTATCTACTCTTTTTATCACATTAGAGGACATATTATGAAGATTAAGTTACTTCTATAGGTGAACCACCCATGGATCAACTGCATCGTTAGTTTTCTCACTTGAAAATGTTGGTGGAGGCAAAGTTTTTCATTCCTTGATGATTCGATGCACCACATTAATAGGGTTGTCTTGGAGATCTTGCTTACCAAATTTCCCTTCTTCTCTAAGACAAAGTTTTTCAGGTGGAACACCCTCCAAAGTATTCAATATACATTCTTGGGTGTCCCATTTGTTTTTCAGGGCATTCAATGTTGTTGGTATCCCATTAAATACTACTTGATTAGCATTAGGATTGTTTTTCTCATAGTTAGGGGCTCCAACATTACTACCATCATTATTTGGAAAAGGTTTATCTCTTTTAGAATTATTGTCCCTATGACCTCAACTTCTACCTCTACCTCTAACAAGATTAACATACCTAAGGTTTTTCATTTTCCATATTAAACCTTTTTCACACAATATTAATGTGAAACAAATAACTCATCACAAAAAATAATAAGGAAAAATTCCCAAAGTTCCCTAGAGAAGTATAACCTAGATTTCATACCAAGATTTAACAATGATAATTTATTTATAAATTCAATATAAAAAACTAATGCATAAAATTTCCAACCATAGTTTATTAGTGTGGCCTTCCTAGAAAAGTTGTCACTATCTTATAGACTTACCTAAGTACATGCATAGTCTATAAAACATCATGTACCTTATAAAGTAAATTATAAAAATTCGACAAATAATTGTAGGAAATATAAATTTAAAAGAAGAATCAACATACCAAGCTTGCATGAAAAATATCTAACAAACTCACAAATAGGAGGCAATGATCATAGAAATGATTATTTATAAAATTAATAAAAAGTTTTGGAATTATTTAAAAGAACACAAATATGAGTATGATGAAGCAAACATAATACTACTATGTAACTTAGGGTGATAAAATTTCATTTGCTTATTGAATCAAATATATAAGTGTACTATGAAAACCTATATATTTAAGATTGCATTATTTAACCTTTTAATATGTTTTAATAATCATGCTTATGTTACATTTTGGAACATCTTATCCATTTCTCATGGTAGGTTTAGCCCCATGGCCTTAGCCCAATTGGTTGACATTTACAAGTCAAGTCAGGACTTATTATTTATCTTATTATGTTTAGCCACCCTTTTTAGGTCATCGACACAACTTTATACAACATGGTTTTAATTTATTTATGAATTTCAATGAACTTTATGTAATTATATTAGGCTTACCACTTAACATAGATTACTTAAATAAATCATGTTAAAACTTAGATCAATGTCGTTTAGACTACTAATTTAATTAATTGTTAATGAATTAAGGCTATGTTCCTTTTTCATTCTTACATAGAATATTTTCCATTTTCAAACATAATCATTAGAACTCAAGTCATTGAACTTAAACAATTCTTTGTCTATTTAATGAAATAGGAGAACTTATCATTATTCCATAAGTCAATTCCAAGTAAAATGTAGATGTTCCTAAAACACATCATGATTTAAGTAATACAACTATTGGAATTTAAAAAATTTAATTGACTATTTGTTTACAAGATTATTGTGAGGTTAGATTTCTTATATTTGCAAAATGTATGAAATTGTGCATAGTTAATTATACCTTATTTTTCAAATGGTCAACCCAACATTTTCAATTAATACATAAGACTATCATAATATTCCAATCAATTAAAATAGTTATATTATTTAATCCATTTTAAAATAATTAAAATAGTTAGAAACATAGGGCCCATAACACAAAACACATTGTCTAATATGCCAGACATGTTTATTTTCATGACTAAACCATGACATCAAATTTGAAAATGATTAAATTCTTAATAATCCTTAACAAAGTATTAGACTTAAACAAATTTATAGAAGTCCTTAAAATAATCTTAATAAATATTATATCTTCATAGGTGTAGATTAGGATATTTTAAGGTAATTCAAATGTATTTATATAGAGAAAAGGAAACATGTCCCAATTGTGTATGATTAATAAATACCTTAATTTGTACATGTAGTATATCAATACAGTTTATACATACATAGCATAACTTTTCAACTTATTTTTTCATCTTAATTAACACCATGGTTAAATATTTCCACATAAATGATTTTTTTTACTTCATTTAAAAGGGGCTAAGTAATTGAAATAATAACCAACTGACTTAATGCCATCTATAGGAAACAAGAACACTAATAGTGTTCCTTAGTCTTATGAACCTTTAAGGCTTCATGAATACTTTTCCATATAATAGTATAGCTAAATGAAATTGGTAAAATCATATGAAGAGTTGCATCAACATATACAACATAAGCATACTAATGTAATTTTCAAATAAGAATATGCCTAAAACAAACCCCTCAAAACTAAATAATATTAAACCAATAAATATGCAATTTCCCATCATACAGTGATATGTTCAAATTCTTTAAATGATAAAACAATATTCCATAAAGACATATATTTATGACAATTCATAATGAATGCATTGACAAACTAAAGGATTAAACTCCATTCTATAATTATAAATCAACCTTAATATTACTAACTTGTTAATACAAATTATACACAATAATTACATTACATATAATTATTACGTATATGAAATATTATCAATGAAGATAAGTATACAATACATAATTAGCTCATTTTTACATTAATGGCATTCTTCACTTCATTATCAACACTAAAAATAATTCAAATCCATGATAAGTACAACTAAGCAATGTTCCACGATCAATTACAGAAAGAAAACACCCATCTCTCTAGTCCTAATGAGCTAAACCATAAGTGTCCCTAGATCACCCCATCCATTAATTGGGTGTGATTCAGGCTAGTCAATATAAGTGAGTAAGGTAAATAGTGACTAATGAGATTGACTTAACATAACCACTTGATGAAAACATTCAAACAACATTTTTTTCATTCTTGGTTAACAACACTGAGACCTTTACAATTATTCCAACTGCTACAACTCATGTTAGAGATCATAATATTTAACATTAAGAGTGAAAACTATGGTGTTACACATGAAATACCTAATCCTTCATTAGGGTACAACACCCAAAATAAATGCGACTGTATTAATGCAAATAACCCTGAGTATAAATAATATTCTCTAAATATTTATCTAATAACATAAAAGTTTCATTTGAGTGATAAGAGTGATACTTGATATTACTTATTTCTAGATTATCCCTAGACTTATCCTATATCATCTTATCACACTCTTCTAGACTTCATGCAGGCTATAAGCATCTGTAATTAGCTCAAATGAAGTCCTAGACCTTCATTCTCTGATCGTAGCCCTTCATTCCTAGTGTTTTGCTAGCTAGACATTAGTGACACATTAAGGACACTATAACCATGTGGATCTAATGCCCCAAATATGGTACCGATGTCCTCTAACATATCTTTACCAACAAATATATTTTCAAAGGTAAAACCCTCCTAAGTTCAAATTAAACATCTTTTTAATATTTACACAAGCAAAAAAACACTATAAATACATGACTTTTAGTATTGTATCTACTAGATGAAAATTAGATGCAAAACACTTATTCAAACACAAAATAAGTTGATGAAAGTCAAGGTTATTAATCCCTATTCTTCCCTACATATGCATACAACCGTCTATAGTATCCTTAAGCTCAAATTTTCCATATTTCCAATATGAAACATCCTCAAGGAACTCAAGGCCATAATCATTGTAGCATCACTTGAAATTGTATTATAACTTAGGTGGGGATAACTACATCAGGTATGATCCCTAATTGTAGTATTGGCATGTAGGAAACTCTCTTCATAATGGGGTATTGAGGATGTCTAGCATAACCTACTAATGAACACATTTTTCATCTCACGCCTTACCTGTAAGAAGGATTAGGGTTTGCATCATAAATCAGCTATTATAAGAATAATACAGATTTTTAGACTTCATGTGTATGTGAACAAATCCTACAAAAACACACATATGTGCATCAAGAAGCTTGGAACAATCCTACACAAAATACATTAGTGCTAATATCAAAACACTAGAGCCACATCTTTCCTCTATAAAAATATGATTCCATTGTCCATGATGGGTTCTGACTCAAGGATATAATTGATGACACTAAAACATGTCTCAATTTCCATCATTTAGGTCATTTATATTAGGTGTTTTCCAGAAAAATCTTTATTTAGACATATTTATTACTATTTTTAAAAATTCAAAGATAGTCAAATCTATAACAAATTAGTGGTTATTTTATGTATATTATTTCCTTGATTTATTTTACTCATCCCTTTAAAGAAACATTGGATTTACATATACTAAGCACATAAAAGTTCAAACATTTGGTGAACCAAACTTACTTTGAATACTACTTAAACCCTAATCCTTGATAACCTTAGGGTTTGAATTTCTAACATGCAAATTATAGATCCATAAATTTTATAATTTTATTTGATATATCATCATCATAATTAAATAATAAGTTTATCACTTTTTATTTCAATGTATAAAAAATTTAGTTGCATGTTTATTCCCTTTAATTCAAAATGAATTCAGAAAAAGACATAAAGGCATGCATGGATGATGATTTATATAAATTATAATATACATTAGATTAAAAATCATTTTATCTCTATCCTATGTGGAATTAAATTAAAAATAAAACCCTTACACACATATAGGATTTAACATAGAAGCTAACAACTATGTTTCAAGTTTTAATATCATATCTTATGCACAAGAAAAAGTAACCCATTCTTCCTTATCTCTATGAGGGTGATAGCTAATTTCACTCAAATAAGGTCCATGTTATCATTCATCCATGATATGATGCAACGTATACCATTACCACTTATCCTAATACTTGTCATATTCACCCATCTTCCCTAGGGTGTGTGCTTACATGTTGAATTAGAAGCAACTAGGGTTTGCACTTGTGAAACTCTAAGGATAAAATTATCAGTATGATTAAGAAAATATTGTAACTAAAGAATACAAACAAATTATTAAGTGAATAGGTCACATTATTGATAAATCATATTATATGTATAGATTATTTATAATATGCTACCTAAACCATGTATATACATCTACACCTAGCAAAGTTGTACCTATCACTCTTACACATCTAAATCATAATAAAGTACATCTATAAATAGTAATTTAAAAAAAGAATATATATTAAATAAGAGTTTAAATGAGATACCAATGGAAATGATTAAAGCTAATTTGATCAACTTACCCCATCTACAACTAGTAAGGTGAACTAGATATTATTGTGCATATCATAGAATGCATGGTCACGACATGGATTAATGTTTAGCATTGAAAAGGAACATACAATAGATAATGGATTAAAATGACTCAAAAAAAATCTACATAATACACACAACATAAAATGGAACATCTACAAATTCAAAAAAGGTCAAATTTAGAAATTACACAATAATAGTTACCAAAGCATATATCATAACATCAAAAGGTTCACAAAGCACAATCTGAACTAGAAATAATCCAATAACCATACGTAAAGTAAGAAAATGATGCAAATCTACCTCTCCAAAATGATGCCCAAATTTTAATGTAGTATGTGTTTAGTCAAAAACATCTTCAATACTTTGGTTATAATGGTTAGGTTTGGGAAAAGTAGGCCCAAGGCATCACTAGTATTCGATTAGTTGATAATGTTGGTCAACAAGGTTTGTGATTTATTGAACATCCTAAATCAAATCATTCAAACATACAATTTATCAAGGCAAGAAGTCCATATACATAGGAAATGTTACATAAAGAGAAATAACATAAGTTATGAAGTGAAAATCATGGTAAGCCAATAAGCAATTCAAAAAAAGGTTATCTAGCAAAATAGCATCCATAATACTATATGTCTACAATAAGCATGATTCTAAAGGGAAAAATCACAATCAATATTCCTTTAATCACCTAAAAGTCATGATTAAATTTTAAGAGTGTCACTTGAGTTAACCTATTCTTAGATTAGGCCTAAACCTATCGTAGAGACTTTGTCATAGTTTTTCAATCATTATATAGACCATAAATAGTTATAGTTAGCCAAAACATAGTCTTAGGATAGTTTTCTCATACCCCAACTCAATTTATCTAGAAGTCTACCAAGTAGACATTAACGCCACATTTAGGACACTACAACCACATGGTATGAGTGCTCCTAATTGGATGTTATTATCCTTTTCCCTACCTCTCAAGAATGGATAATTTCTCAAACATGTGCCCCTCTTAGGGTTGGCTTAAGTACATTTTATTATCCAAATGGGCTATATATCTCTACAAATAAAATTATATTTGACTTTTAT
Organism: Torreya grandis; assembly: GCA_037957365.1. Classification (NCBI taxonomy): domain Eukaryota; kingdom Viridiplantae; phylum Streptophyta; class Pinopsida; order Cupressales; family Taxaceae; genus Torreya; species Torreya grandis. Next base: position 1,364,226 of record JARHVA010003855.1, on the reverse strand, counting down.
TCACTAGATGGAAAGAGATGGAAAAGCTTATTATAAAAAAAAAAGATAAGTTGAGAAAAATTTAGGTATTTGATACATATTATGCCCTACTTCTGCATACTACCATATATGACAGCATTAAACACATTTTAAATATTTTAAATTTAAAAAACATTTAAGGCATCCAATTCCACTCTCATTTTAGCATTCAATTGCGCTTGCACCAAGCATTAAGTGGGAGAGCATCATCAGGCTTGATCCCTCCTCAGAGTATTGGTATGTAGGAAGATATCTTCACAGTTGGGTGTTAAAGATGTCTAATGTATCCTAATAATGAATGTACATTTTCATATCATTACATACTTTCAACTAAGATTAGGGTTTAGACATGAAATCATGTTTTTAAGGCACGACATAGAGTTTCATATTTTATGCACGAAAGAATATGACCTAAAAATAGAGGCATAGGTTATCATAGAAAATAGGAACATTCCTAAAAAGTGGACACCAATGCTACTTTGAGGACACTACAAAAGTATGTCAATACTATTTAGGTGGGGTCCTACCATCCAGTGAGAAAATAAATCCTAAAGACCTATTGATAACACTCAAAACTATCGATAATCTTTTTTTTAGAAACCATATCATCCTTAATATTAAATTTATAGATAAGTCTATATTTATACATATTAATTACTATTTTTATAAATTAAAAGGTCAAAATCCATAAAAAATTAGTACTTAATTATTGCATATTATTTCACTGATTTAGACATATCATCCCTTTAACCAAACATAGTAATTATAAATTTAAAACCTGCAAAGGTTAAATCATTTTGTGAACTTGAATTACTTTTAATATTGCTTCAAACCCTAGTTTACATTATTTCCAATTTTTTTGCAATAAATTCAAGGATGTATACTCTTGATTTTATTAATTTTTTCACAACCTATCTAATTAAAATCAATTTCTCATTAGGGTTTTCATTTATTTAGATTTATTTTAAATTATTGTATGTATAAACCCTAAATTAAAAAACCCTAACCTTAGACACACTTAGGTTTCCTATCCTTTTCTATATATATTCATATTTTACTTCTAAAATATGAGATTTGCTTAAATATTTAAATTTTGTAATCTTTCATCTATTACTATTCTTAAAAGGTTAAAAATATATAATGATTATTTTCTAGCCTTTTAACCTATAATGGAAGAATTTAACAACAAATTTGATGAAAATGATAAGAAATAGTTACTAGACTTTGTGTCCAAACATATAGATATACAAGATGATTTCATACACATTCCTCAAGTAGAACTCAAAATGACAAACATTGGTCAATCTTCAATCCATCCAATTAATAATTTTGTTACACTTATAGTGGATCTAACTCAACCAAATTAAATAACACAACAAAATATTATTATTGAACCATCAGTGAAAGCTACAATACTTAAGGCTATTTCCTCTACTTCATATGTACAATCCCTTATACATGATATTGATACTCTACAATCTAAGGTGTTACATCTTGATAAGAGAGAAACTAGACCATCACATGCCTTAGATTCTAACATTATCTTGCATATACCTTTATCACATCACATACCAATAACTAATTTTACATCTAGTTTTTGGGAACCCAAGCTCACATTAAATGATGGCAAGGGTGACCCAGAGGATCACCATAGAGCCTTTCACATATCATGATTGGACTATGTGTCCAAAGATTGGATTGTTACAAAGTTATTTCCAAGTACTCTCAAGGTTTATGCCTTAAAGAGGTTCTATTATTTTCCATATGAATCTAGCACAACATTTAATCCTTTAGCTGACATGATCCTAACACACTTCTTTATCAACATTAGTGATAAGATATCAATGCTTCATTGGCATAATTAAAGAAAAAGTCAAATGAGGTTATTGCAGATTATGTCTTATGATACAAGATAATATTATATAAATTGACTAGCCTAATGGGTAATGAGATATTTAGAACATATTTAAGTGAATTATCCTACCATCACTAAATAAATCTATCGTATTCAAGAAGTTTCCTACATTCACCAATTTGTACCATATAGTCAAGGAAATAGAGGTTAAACTCTTATCAATGGGAAAAATCAAGTACACAAATGGATTAGAATCAACTATTAAGAGTTTAAAAAATCATCCATATAATTTAAGGGATAAAGATAATAAAATTTATCAATAGACCATAGTCAACACAACTTTTGATCCATCTCCAAGATTGGTTATATCCACTCATTATAGAGTCTTCACTAATCCTCCATAGTCACTAGCATATGTTATAAAACAAATATTAGAATGAAATGTAATATATCTCCCTCCCATTAAAGAGGTTGATATGACATGACCTATTCCAAATATTTATGATTGAAATGCATTCTATGAATATCACAGGGAACCAAGCCACATCATAAATAGATGCATTGGCCTGAATTAAAAGATACAATATCTCATCGAGACTAACATTATTGATGTGGGAAAACCCATAGAGGCACCAAAATAATATCAAAAAAAGGCTAAGGTACTAAATATATTTCTATATCCTTTCCAAAATCATATAGTGAATGAAGCATTGGGCACATCAGATGTTCACTATACATACTAGATGCATCAACCACTATATTCATATCACACAGTTGTAAAGGAGACACATCCAATATATAACTTTATTAGCATGTATCATACTAAATTCCCGCATAGACGACTTATCACATTTATAAATCAAGAGATTGTGTATGATGACACATATGTACATGTGCTCTTCATACAAGCATATATAGACCACCATTGTATTCATAGTGTTATGGTTGACAATGGGTCAAGCCTAAGCATGTGCATCATGACACTCTTAAAAAAATTGGGTTACATAGAGGTGGGTATATTACCGATACATGCATTCATTATTGGTTTCAATGATCACATTCAGAGCTCCATTAGAGATATTATGCTTCCAATATAGGTTGGACCAGCACACATAGCCACTCGATTCCTAGTAATACCTAGTGCAAGAGTATTCAATATATTATTGGGTAGACCACGGTTAAAATAGATTTATGACATCCCATATATATTAAATTTATGAATAAAATATATACATGATAATTAGGTCATTAAGGTTGAAGGTGTTTGATATAAGTATCCTCTACCTATTCTAGTTATAGTTCTTACATAGACACTAGTTACTATTCTAAAACCATTACTAGATATTGTAAGGTTATAAGTTAACTCAAAGAATATATATCATATTCATACATCATAATTATTAGTAGAGTCATCATTGCAGGTGAGGTCTACTCCTATAGTACCTACACTACACATACTCTCCCACATAGACTATTACTAGAGATATCCCTACATCAGAGATATGTCCAAAAATTTAGAGGACCTTCCTCTCACAATTTTATGCTAAAATTATATTTATTTGGTTGTATGGGTTATCATAATAGGGAACCTACATCACCTATAACTTATACTTCTACTAGATGGGTCCCTAAGGCCCCTATAATTCATAAGGCATGACAGTCAGTGCCACAACATCATAACATCACTTCATAGGAATCTTTAGATATATATTATGCATAATAGTAGATTATGGGACGATAATTTCCCTTTCACACCACATACATGATCATAGTTATCATATTTGACATTGGTCATAGTGATAATGAGTCTTCAATTATAATCATTGGTTAATGCAGTCCTACTCTTGTATATACTTCCTCTTCTCTCTCGCTCCTTGTACATAGATTATTTTCATTTGATTGTACATATATTAATCTCAAAAAACATAAAATAAAATAAAAAAACATTCAAATATTACTCAGAAGATTACAAAATTTATAGATATTATGCATTTTTATGTTTACATTTCTACTACTTGTTAGATATTGCATATTTATAGTTATCTGAGTATAATCCATTTTATCATCCACATATGTTTCGCTTATTATTTTTTAGTTATTGCAGATTACATATAGAACTTTGGTCCATTCACTGATCCAAACTTACTATCATCTACCCACTGGGGTCATATACCCTGATCCAAGTTTAAACATTTGATACAAATGCCCACTTGGGGGCATCTCATACATAATTTATTTTACCAAGTTCCATCCTTACATTCTATATATTCTAGTTTGTATCAAGATATTGATCATTACTTCTCATTTTTTAGATATTTTTTATTATCACTAGTTAGACTCAAAATATATACATCCTACAATTTACATAGATTTGTTGTACATGATTATACATGATTTGATTTCTAGTTTTCATAGATTATATTTGATTTTATTTTGAATACTTCTTCTTTCTTTGAGGGAATTTGAATATGTCAGTGTTGTTTACCTCTATGTCACTTATCTATTTGTATGCCTTGGAAATGTGACCATATTGTTTGTGTGTGCTTTTCATTTTCGATATGCAGACATTTGAACATGTCCTTCTATGTGAATCTAAGTTAAATTGCTTATTACTTGTGTATATGGACATTTAAACATGCCCTTATCTATTTGCATTGTCAAATTTAGTGACATGTGCCCATGCCCCTTGTATTTTTCCTATCCTTTTGTACCTCATGTGCTTGTATGTATGATTATTTGTATGCTTCCTCACCATGACACTTATATTTTATTATTTACACACACACACACACTAGTTTTTGATACCATGAGGGACATCATGCATTTATCCTTCCTACTTGGGTGTCGTGATGTACATCATGCCCCACCCCACTAGGTAGTTACTCATATTTGATGTTGTATACATTGATTACATCTATCTTGGCACCCTTGTCTAATGCTATATTACAACATACATCTTTCATTACCTACTTATTTGTAGATACTTTCACATTAAAATGTTATGTTTGTACATTGTATTGGAATATCATGCAAATGCTTTGAATAACATATTTTGTAGAGATATTTATTTTTAGGATATTTACTACACATTTTTCATAACTACACTCAAAAGATATGGCATTCAAAAGGGTTTTTCATAGAGATTGGGCTCCTAATTTTCTATTCAAAAATGAATCTCAGTACACAGGGTCACTTTGATAAATCATACACAAGGCAAATGAAAAAAAAAATTAGACTTAGAAAAAAGTTTAGTCACCTGGATTTTAGACTAGATAGACATTAGTGCATAGATTAAGACATTAGCACCACATGGCATTACTATCCATTACAAGGAAGTAATGTCCAACATCCCTAACTTTAGGACAATATAGATTAGATAAACTAGTACACTAAGTACAATAAATATTTACATAGATACAATCAGAGGTTTGATAGCTATATTTAGATTTTAACCAGATACATTCATTATAGCTCAAATTCATACCAATTGATCAGATTTGGGGGCATCATGCATGACATGATCACACCAACATTTAGTTCAGTTACACAAATTTAGTTTTTACATACTTAGTTCAAATTGAGTATACTTAGCTACCGGATTGGGGGCATGTGTGCAACACATAGTTTCCATATAATTAGCTACACACAATTTATTCAAATGGAATGAAAAAAATCCATGTCATTCTCTACACTATATACACTTTATATTATATTATAGGTTTTAACCATATTTGTGCCTTACTCCATCTATAGTGGTTGGAATTCCTAAGTAGCTTAAAGCCAACTAATATACCCAAGTGGTTGTGGAGCAAAAATACATAGTTAGATATACTTTGTTAGATAATTTGAACACTTTGAATAGTTTAATTTTCAATGCAGCTACTTCACACATGTGGGAAATGATGGATTTATGGCCTATTAGAGTTTTTGAGCCACCTACATGTGAGTGTTAGACACACTTAGAGTCTTATCCAAGTTATTCATAGATAAAGATCCAGTGAACACGAGTGGGAAATGATGGAGTCAAAATTGGATTAATTTATTCATCCACCCATGTGAGGATTGATCAACCCATCAACTCAGTCCAAGATATTCAATTATATTATCACTATGTACACTCACACATAGATATTTTAACCAGGTTCATGCATTAGTTCACATATTCTAAATAGGTGTATTCATTCGTTTCCTTTCTCTTTACTCAAATTTAATCAATTAATTTTTTTGATCATAGTCTTTTTTATCATCTCTTAAGTAAGGAATATTTTTTCAATGTTTCATTCTAAGTCATTACTTTGGATCATGTTTCACATACATAGACCTACATTGACATACTTAGACTCAGCTACATGGGATTTACTTCCAAGGTAAGTCAAGGTATGCTTATTTTTCCTTTATACTATTCATTTCTCTTTATTGTATTTTTAGCTTAAGGGAGGGGAAAAATCTAATCTCTTAAAAGTGGTAATTGGATGCTAAGAGTGTCTCTTGAGTTATCATATTCGTACCTTAGCCTTAGACCTATCCTATAACCTTTGACATAGTTTTTGAATCATTGTGCAGACCACAAATAATTATTGTTGACCAAATTTGACATTCAGGTCAAATTAGGGCACCCCTAAGTAAAAAATTGGTTTTATAGATGTTTTTGGGGATTAATGTCCTATCATGAGGTGTTTCACAAGTCATTTAATGTTATCCAATGATATATTAGCCTTGGTCATAAATTTCATTAGCCAACATGTCTTTTTGAGCTATTTTAGGGGTCACAAAGGTGAATTTAATGATTTATACAAGTTTTTTGGGAAATATATATGTGAAAAAATATTATTTAATTTCCCACATGTCCCTAGAAGTCTTAATTAATTGACAAAACAAAATTATGGTAGGCTATGCAAAAGAAAAGGTAGTTTTCTTGAAGGAAAATAAGAGTTTGGTGCTTGTACAGCGTCCTTCAAAAGTATTCCTTTCGTGAAATGGTTAGGGAGTGTCTACTCATCTTCCCCATGGTTAATTACATGTTTTATTTTTTTTATAATTGTCATTTATTGGTCAAAACCATCTCCCCTTTCACCCTGCTTGGGAAGCAAATGTGACTTTTAGGTTTTTGCTTGGTACTGACAACTCAAGATGTTTCATGGAAAATTGTTATGGTAGGATTTTTTAGACTCTAAGACCTTAATTTACATATAATTATTTTTAAAAATGGTGGCTTTTTCTTCAATAACCATTCCTTATAAGTTGATTTTGTAAATTTACCTGCTAATCTATGTACCCTTTAGTTTTTGCCTTATTTTGGAGGATTATGTACAATATAGATATTGAGATGAGTTACATATGATTTTTAATCTATATCCTCATGATTTAAATTATTAATTTAATTATTGGAAATTATATCATGATATTTTTAGTTAAGCTTGTAGGTTGATGTCCTAGGTACAATGGCAGCCATTTCCACTACTTGTAGAGGGTTGTATTCTCTGCAAGACATTAATAAATAAAGTTAAACTATGTTTCCCATGTTTAAATATCATAAGGGACACATGCTTAAATTTTTTTGTCTCATATATCCGTGATTTGATTAAAGACACATGTCTTGATCAAACCAAATAGTCATATCAAATACCCTACTTGTTTTGTTAAGATGTTTACTAGTGTTTTTAATGTTGAAAGGGATGTTTTGAAACTAGTATTAAGGTAAATTTGGTGGAGATAATGTAATATAAGGTTTTACCTTGAGTTTTAAGTTTATTTTTATATCTTTTATCCACTTTTTTTCTTCATTTCATACTCACTACCCATATATACAACCAATAGCCATCTGCAGGTGGACCTTGACAATCAGTTGAGGTGTCATGTTGGGAACTGAAGTATGATTAAATCCCATTTCAAGTAATATCATGTTAAAAAATAAAGGTAGAAATTTTGGAGACATAAAATGGGTGGAAGGGGAGCTAGTCCATATTTAGGCATAAAATGGCACTGTTTAGGCCCATTTTAAGTAAATGTGTAAAACAGAGGTCTAAGGGTTTTTTGTAGACCTTTTTCAACATATCTCTAAAGGGTTTGAATGCATCTCAAGGGTAAAATATTTTAAAATTTGATATATTCAATAACTCTAAAAAATATGAGGGTCAGAGAGTGAGTGGAGTATGCACATTTGAAGACCTAAAGTTGCTTATGAAGCCACTAAAACTAGATAGTGATTTCTACAGGTTTGATCCTTTAAATGGCCATTGATATCCTAAGGATTAAAAAGTCATTCCATCATGGATAGAGTGGTATCATATATTTAATGGTAAAAAAAATTACATGGATATTATCATTATAATGTTCATGCAAACCTTTTTGAGCCTATGGTCACCTATAGTCCATACATTAAGGAGAATTATACACCTACAAGATGGTGTTTACACAATCAATTGGCATGAGAGTTTATGTGTTGTTTAGGTCACTTAAGTTGAATAAAATCATATGGAAATGTTATTAGATATTAGGTTATTCAAATGGGAGTCTCTAAGGAGGATAACCAAGCTAAATTGATGTCAGAAAACATCTACAACAAAGAAGAAAGGCAAAGTACACAGTCATCTAGTCTTTACTCGTTTTAAGAGAAATTCATTTAAAAATGTTAGATATGTAATTAGAGAATGAATTAAATGTATAAATAAATTCATGGAAGATGAATCCACACAATTAATAGGCTATATTGATAATCCACCTACACCCATAGTAACCTACAGGCAGGTGTCTTAGTCTCGCGATTGTGAAGGATAGTGACATGAAAAGGGGATGTTTTGACAAGGTTATATGCCTATATAAGATGAGATGAATGAGCCAAAAAATTTACAACTTCCATAAGGGGATAAATAGGGAACTTTTTATACCCTAGTTTAGACTTATAAGAAGAGAACTTGCACCTACAGTCAGGTTTAAGAGCAACACAATCAAGACTTGTAAACCCAGTCATAAGAGGTTAAGGAGTGTGAAGGATATATGTAAGATTAAGGTGTTTATTAAGGATTAGAGTCACTATGTCATGACCTAAACAAGTAAATTATACATTTTATGATGGATATCAAGAAAATTTATACCTATAGGGTCGTCAAACAAACAAACACAATCCACTTTAGGAACCGTACACAATCTACCCTCTAAGACGTATGGATGAGTTAAGGCATATATTTACCCAATCAAGACATGGATTTTGGTTCACAGTACCTATATGACCTGAAAATTCCTCTCAGATGTGTATTTTATCTAAACAAATAGGGGAAGTTCCCCCTATTTTGTCTCAAATAGGGGGCACTTCCCCAGGTACATAGGTATGAAGTCTTGGATAAAATAGATAAAATGATGGACTAACAGTGTTAATAGACTCTTAAAAGAGGTTTAAAATTTTGGAATACATATAAGAAAAATGTTTAAAACACCTCATATAAATAATAAGGTTTGAAAGTAGGCATGTCAAACACTTTAAGGCCTAGAGGCCAAATAGAGAACCATCCTCTTTTCTATTGTGAAGTGATCTTTCTAACCTATGGAGACACATTTAGGATATCATCATAGAAGTTTTTGATCCATTGGTAATCAAGGAAAGGCATCAAAGGTCATGTTCAATTCTAGGTTGCAGTCATGTTTAAGAGAAGGATTTTGAAAATAACCCCAAATGGATGGTTACCTTTTATTTAAAAATGGAATGATCTATCTAAATGATTGGAGCATGTGTGTGTGTGTGTGTGTGTGTGTGTGTGTGTGTGTGTGTGTGTGTGTGTGTGTGTGTGTGTGTGTGTGTGTGTGTGTGTGTGTGTGTGTGTGTGTGTGTGTGTGTTTACAAGCTCTTATAATGAAGGGGAATAAAAAAATCCTTTTTTGAGCCTAAAACTAGTCTAGAACTACAAGAAACAATAGAACAAGGTTTACAGACCAATTTGAAATGGTTAGATATCCTTGAAGGATATGCATGGGAATCTAAGAATTTTGGAATAGTTGAAATGGGCCTTGAAAATAATATTTGTGAAATTTTTTGAGTTTTCAATGTGAGTGTTTTACGAACCAACCTTAAGAAAAAAATGCACTTAAAACCCTTTTTAGAGAGAATTTTTGAGAAATGATCTTGGAGAGATGATAAAATGGAATATTTTTCTCATGAAACCTATTTGAAGTTGCATAGGACTCATTCAAGCTCCCTAACACACAAAGTAGTGATACAAACTTATACACACATGGTAGAAATAGGACACAAGAAGAGTTTGGAAGTGAGATAAAGTTTTGGGGGAATATGAAGAATTTTTATACCTCCATCTATACATTTATTTCTAAGGATAAACTTCTAAGTGTCTGAATTAGGTTCTTTAACTTAGCCAGTCAAAACTAGCCTAGTAAACAAGCTAGGAAGAAATGTGAAAACTTCAGGTGAATGGATTTTTAAGGTGTCCTTGATGATTATAAGTCCATTAATATTATCTATAGGTTTAATTCACTTCCTCTCATTTAGTTTTATGAGAAAAGTATGCCTTTTTAAAAGACAAGTGTGCAGGGTACATAGAAGAGCAAGTTTTTGCAAAATAGATGATGATTACACCTTTCTAGGTGATTCCAGATGACCAATCCTAAAACCAATGAATTTATAGGAATTTATTATTTCATTGAACTTAATTCCAATCATCATACCTGGTCCCATTAACTTATAAGCTTTTCAAACATGGCTAATCATACAGGCATTTTTTTTAACCATAATGAGGAGTTTTAAGCCACTTTTCATGAAGTTTATGCCTTGAATTGAAATTTGTACATATTTTCTTTGGATGGTTCACCCCATACCATCTTAAAATTCAAAATTAAATTACTTAATCATCTTGACAAGTGTCTTTGTGACCCTCTCTCTCTCTCTCTCTCTCTCTCTCTCTCTCTCTCTCTCTCTCTCTCTCTCTCTCTCTCCTCTCTCTCTCTCTCTCTCTCTCTCTCTCTCTCTCTCTCTCAAATTCTATAAGAACTAGCCATTTTGGCATTGTATGGGATGCTCCACCTAAGAATGGAGAATCCATTATAAAATATATAACTTTTAATCAATAAGACTATTATTTTTTACCTCATCCATGACTATTATTTTTGTGTTCATCTAGAATGTTTGATTTTGCATAAGTGAAGACTATTGTTTTTTAGCATGTTTTGTCATTCTTTCATCCTATATATAATTGGAAAGATTCTTATTTAAGGGCTTGTTAAGTGTTTTAGGCAGTGTAAAGGATTTAGTTCATTATAATTTTAATTAGTTACTTCATATGCCTCTTTTCTATTCCTCCTATATTTGTATATCCATCCATAACCTCACAATGTAACATTGATGTAAGAAGACGAAGATTGGAGAAGTGTATTTTTAGTTTGTCCTTTGATTTCAAGTGTAACCATTAGATGTCATCATGTTATTTGGTGTATCACCTCCCTTATATTAGATTTATTTAATTTATATTTCTTCCTTTTCACCCCCCAAGTTTAGTAGTAGTTTCAATCCAAAGTGGTACATCAAGGGAGCTAGCCCTATCTAGAGATTCACCTCATTCCTTAGGCTACCCACAAGCCCAGAGGTGATTCTATTGTGAAACTTAGTTGAGGATAAGTTTTCCATCTCATAAAAGGGTGAAAATCTAAGTGAAAATAGTTACAATTAGTCAAAATATAGTCTTAGGACAAATTTCTCAGACCCCAACTCATTTTTCCTTGTATTCCACTAAGTGGGAATTAACATCACATTTGGGAGACTACATCCACATGGTGCTAGTCTCCCAAATATGGGGCCACTTTATTTTTCCCTAACTCTCCTAAATAGATACTTTTTCAAATATATAGCCCTCTTAAGGTCAGCCTAAGTACATTAGGACACTAATGCACTACTAGTTTGATATTTTCATAATAGAGCACTATGATCCAATGAGAAAAAAAGATATGTAGTTTTCCCTAACTCTCCTAAACATATAATTTGTCAAACTGCATTAGTATTTCCTTTACAATACTATATAATGAGGAAACAAATCCTAGAACCGTATTGAATACACTCAAAATTATCTCGAACCTAATTCTCAGAAGCCAAATCTTTTGTGAGAGTCAATTTCCAAATAAGTCTATATTTATATATATTTATTACTATTTTTAGAAATTTGAATAAGGTAAATATCCAAAAAAAATCAATACTTAATTATTTCATATTATTTATTTGATAAATATATCTCATCCCCTTAACCAAAAATATAAAATTACACTTGTAAAACCCTAAAAGGTTAAATCAATTCCAAACAACAATTCAAAAAGGTCAACACCATAGTACGAGGTAATTACCTCTAGTATTGTAGGTTATCATAATTTTTATGATGAAAAACACTCATATTCCTACAAAAACAACATTTAAATACATCATAGCAATCACATTGTACAAAATATTTCCATTCCTATCTTTGAGACAGGCTATATGATAGGGAGTCTCCCATGATACTCATTAGTTACTATTGTTTCTTTCAACTTGTACATACTTCCCTCTCTTTTTCTCCTTATACATAGTTCACATTCATGTTTTTTTACATAGCTTATATTCATAAAACATAAAAATACTACAATATTTCAAAAAACATAAAAGCATTCAAATAATTACTCATAAAACACAAAATTTATAGATTGTATGGATTTTAATGTTTACACTTCTTATATTTTCCAAACACTACATATGCTACTTATCTTATTATATTTGATTTTATCATACTACATGCTTCACTTATTCTTTTAGAGTGTTTATATATGGTATAGAGGACTCATGTCCACTACACTAATCCAAACTTACTATCATCTACCCATTTGGGGCATATACATCGATTCATGGTTATCCACTTGACACATTCTCCCACTTGTGGGCATCATATACAGAGTTTGAATCACTAGGTTCTATCCTTACATTCTCTACATTCCAATTTTCAGATTATTATATTTTGATATTGATCATTGCTACTAATACTCAAATTTTTTATCAGCTATCACTGCTTTAGACTCAACATATATACATCATTGAATTCACATAGATTTTAACTGCATTCATGCATATTTTCATTTATAGCTTTTGTATTTTAAACTTGATTATATTTCTATGATTCTTATTTGTTGTATAAAAGTAGGTATTTCAGTTGTGGGCCTAGTCAAGTGCTTACATTGCTATCTAGGTCAAAATTAGGCTTATTTTATAATGGTGTAGGCATTGACTAATCTTAAGGCACTCAACATTTATCACTAGACTATAATGGCATAAATATAAATATGGTGTAGGCATTATGTTCTCATTCAAATCTTAGTGGAGAAAGGATTGGTGTCTGTGTTGGGCTAATTGTGCCATGGCACAACTCTATTCTTCAAGGGCTTGGGTTAGTACAATGATAGTTTTGCATTCATGGGCATAAAAATTAGGTTTTATGTGATCAATGGGACTCAAGCACATGAGGGTCAACTAGTTATCTAATTAGGGTACTTAGGGATGTTCTTGTCTTAAGGTGAAGGTATCATTTTTGGCATATGATCTTAACCATACATGATGTATTTTCTATCATAGGCACAAGATTAATTACTAACTATAGGTCCACCATGAATTATTCAAGTTAGAAGCTTGTGATAACTCAACCATACATTCAATAGAATAAATAATGTAATCAAGAAACATTCAAATAATGTTCTTTATTAATGGATTTCAATAATAATACATGTATAGTCCATATAAATTGTGCACATGCTCAACATAAACTTCTAAAGGCCCAAGCTCATAGGCATGCTTGGGAATTACAAAGGGAAGAATAAAAAAGCATCCAAAGATATGTTATAAAGCCTAATGATAATCATCTAGTACCAATCCACCAGATATTCTCTACTCTAAATCATCTCCCTTCTTCAATTGAACTCAAATTCCTTTTATCAGCTTAGGAGTACCCAAAGATCATGTAGAATGGAGTATGATGATTAGTGAGCTAATACTAGAGGTACACATCCCATCCTTCATGCTATGCCATATCTTTAATGCATATTCATTATCCCATACACCCACTTCTTGATGTTACTTAATTTAAAAGGATCTACTTGTCTTTAATGGTTGGTTGCTATCTTGTACACCCACTTCCTAAAGTTACTTGATTCAAAAGGAGACACTTGTCTTTAATGGTCAATTTCTATCCCATGCACCCACTTCTTGATACTACTTGATTAAAAAGGAGTCCCTTGACTTTAATGCTCAATCACTATCCCATTCAACCACTTCCCAATGCTGATTGGAGTTATTTATCCACTATCCAGCTGGTGCCAATAGAACACAAAACAACAATCATCCTCTATAATTGATTCTCACCTAGGTGTTTGTTGAGTTGGCATTTATCCATGACTTAAAATGAAAGGGGCCCAGCATTACCCCATAGAAAAATGTTAGTCTGCCCTCAAACTATCCTTTTAGTGCCTTAGTTGTGCAAAATTTAGATGCACTCTACTTCAATTTTACCTTAAAGTCATTAAATCCATGGATTATGATATGGATTTATTCAATGTTTCCATCAATCTCCATATAATTATCCTTAAGCATGAGCACTTTAGTGTTGTCTAGTTTTTTATTTAAGTCTTATATCCTTTCCTTCATTTTTAAAACTCTACCATCTAGGATGGATCCTTGCTCACTCACCTTTGTCTGAAAGGCATGGAAGAGTTCTTCTAAGTCTTGATCTTGGGTCTTCATATGGATGTTAAAAATGTTGACTTTCACCATAATCTATGTGTGCTCAACCCTACTGATAGTGAATGTTTTCTTCATAAATTCATCCTTTTCTCATTTCACCTTTTAGAGGTGTACATAGATAACTAATGCCTGGGTGAATAAGTTGTAAAAGATAACATAAACTTCATATTTTCATTATTCTCATCCTTTAAAGAGGTCTTCTACCTCATAGATATTTTTGTTGATCTCTTTCTTGATGGATTAACAAGGGTCTTCATCCTCTTGTAGCACTAGCTTCATCCAAGGGAGAATTTGTTCTACTAGCGCACACACCTTAACAACCTCTAAAAAATTAGAAGTGTAAACACCATCCAAAAGGGATGGATCTATTTCTTCTATGTGTTTAGTTCTTGAGCTTTATGACATTAAATTATTCCTCTACCTTATGTTTTATACCTTGCCATTCTGTGGTGTGGACACCATTGAAAATGTTTTTGTGTGCTACCTTGAAGGCCATTTTAAAGAGGGAATTAGTTGCTCTTACCAAATTCATATCTTAGGGGTTTACAAGTTGGTATTTGTGCCCCTCTTATGTTTTTTCAACACCTTGGATTGATTTTAGTAACACCTCAAAGTAAGGATCATCTATGTAGAAATAAAGTGGAAAGGACACTTGATGGTGTGTCAACATTATTACAACTTTGGATGGCTTGTACTCCAACATATACTAATCCTTATCTTGGGTATACCCCTTCTTCACCTTTTCCTAGTAGCTTATCTCAAATTCCCTTTGTTTAATGGCCACCTTTATCTACTACTACTCTTCTTCACTAGCACTACTACTCTCTTCAATGCCTTCTTGTTCTTCTATTTCTTGTAGGGGTTCTTTTTCTTTGGTATTTTCCCCTTTGTCTACTTATTTTTCCTATGGATAATTTGCATGAACCTCCATATGTTCCTTCTTCACACCAACCTATTTCTTCCTTATATTCTCTATTTATTTTTTAAGGCACTAGCATCACCTTATTTGTCTTTAGGCACCCATTTATTACTAGGGTGCACCTATTGTGAAACTTCCTCTACTAGGCTACTTTGGGCATTAGGTGCCTCTACTACTTTGTATTTTATAGGTTCTATACTTACATCAACCCTTTTATCTTCTCTTGATTTTCTAGACTTTTCCTCCCTGGCCTTCTTTATTTCTACCTTACTCTTCTTCACGATCATAGTGGTTCTCTCCTCCTCAGCCCTTGTCTCTTCAGTCTCAACTTTATCAAATTTTTCTTGGGTCATGCCATTAGCCCTCATGGCCTCTCTTTTGTGATTCAAATATAATTCACTTTATTATGATCCTAATCTAGGGCTATGATCTTCAATTTGAACATCCATTCATCTTCATCTTGTAAATACTACATTATAAGTTCTTCATTTGGTGTGATTGATAGTCCTACTTCTCCAAGTGTGGTAGCGGTGCCACATTAGAGAGCATCATGTATTTATATTGTGCTAGGATATTCCTCCATTTCTCCTTCTATCATGCACTTTTTGGCGTCAACTCTCTCAATCCCTTCTTTTGTCCTACTATCCTTTCTCATTTCTTCTTTTCTTTTTTACAACTCCCATGCCTTATGAATTTTCACATTGTTAAGGCCAAGCTTTCTCCATGCTTGTTCCTACATTGATTGTTCATTTTGGGGTGGTGGGGGAGTTCCCTTACTATATGATGAGTTATATTTGAGCACAATATACATTCCCATTCCCAACTCTACCTCCTTCTCCAATTATTCCTATGCCTCTATGTCTAATGGGGTGACAATGGGAATTATAGATGAAAACTTTAGCTTATTTTGCTTCTCATTTAAGATAGGAGAATTCTTTGGCATGAAATTAAATCACTTCATTATTGGTGTTGATGGAGGGGCTTCATCACCTAATGGAATTTTAAACATGATGCACTGCTCTATCTCTTTAAATGTCTGCCCTTTCTTCTTCTTAGGATACTTCTTTTTAGCTTATGCTAGTGTTTCTTCATCATCAATCTTGATGGGGGGTCATTAGTCTACATGGTTATGGGGCCCTTTCTCATTATTTTCTTCTCATATTATATCCAATTGATTTTCTCACTTATGGTTACTTCTTGAAAAGGGTGGATCTTGGTGTGATCTAAATCATCCCTTATCACTTTTCCATCTGAGTGCAGGAATTGGCACTATAACCTATTTATTTCCATGTATATCCCTCTCAGTAGAATATCTAATTATTGCACATTTAGGATCCTTTTTAAGCACATCTCTAAAATACTTGGTTGAGAAAGCATATGGGATCTTCGACAAGCTAAATTTGTTTCCATCAACTAATACCAAGTGAACTATGCAAAATTATTACATAACAAAAAAGGTTTCCATCCTATATATAATCTTGGGGAGATCTTGGGGTATGTGCCACTCTATCCTAAATGACTTTACATAATTCTCACACCACATCATCATGTTATTTTTATAATTTGCATTAAAGGAATTGGTGCAAGTGAAGTCCTTGTATTTTTGTGCTATGGAGGAATTATGCTCTTGAAGAATCCAAATAGTGTCCTAATTCCCATCTAGTATCCCAATATCCTCCATGACTATCAACATTAGAATGGAACCCCACTTGAAGTTCCCCTTTCTCATTTGGCACTCTAGTGCATTCTTAATAAACTCTTCAACAATAAATTTGGTAATGTTAAATTTTATGCCCTATACCATATGATAGGTTATATAGAGGTATTATTTTGTAACATTAATCCATCGATTATCGAGGAAAGGTTTTGAGCTTATGAGGTGTGCCACCACCCTCATGCTAGGGTACATACAGTCTTTCATGGGGAATATGAAGCCTCCTTGTAATAAATTAGGAGCTTTGCCACATGTTCCACCTCTTCATCATTACTCATCATTTTATTTATATCATTTTTGGTGTTTGTGAGCTCATTTATCCTTCCTATGAGGTGCACCGATATCCTCATGATCCTCACCAAAAAGTATATGTGGTCTCTATGGAGTCACAAAAGAAGGAATTGAATAATTTTTTTTGGATTTCTAAAGCATGACTACTCATAAACGTGAATTGCACTGGCAGCCTTCAACCTATCTCGAATAGAGACATTAAATAATGTTACATCTTGCTTCATCTTGTTTCCTATATCAACCATCCAATCTGATACTAGGTATTTCCTAAGGCTAGAGGTATGATGCTTTTACTCCTTAATTTGATAGGTGTGTACTGAATAATGCCAGTTTTCCCATACCAAGACTTATGGGGGAAATTGCATCACTTGATAGGACATCTTTTTTTATCACCTCAATGTTGACTTGGGTAATGTTGAATCCTTCTATAGATGGCATTGTTGTTCTTGGAAGGGCTATTTTTACTGCTATGCATTCTTTCTTTGGTTCTTATTGTTACAAACCCAATTCTTACCCATGTTGAACCTACTAGTGTTAAAGAATAGTAGGTTATGTCTATGGAAACTTTAATTATTAAAGGTGCTTCGTAGTCACAAGATCTATTACTATAACTTTAGCTTCGAAATTCATGGGTTGTTGATGGTAGCCTTTGTAGCAACTCACATTTCTATCAACTGGTTCTTATAAAAATCTCTTCCCATACCTATCTCCACCAATCTCAATGTGAGATTAATATTTCCTACTTCACAATCCTTCACTTTAGTTTCCTAAGGATGCTCAAATTCTTGCTTTAGTAGGGTTTATGTGTTTTCACTATCTTATTCATTGGTTTGCTCTAGTTTGTGCGATGTTTCAAGTTCACACAGAGTTTTTAATTGAAACTAGTCTACTTCATGACATTTTATACCCTACATCCATCTACCATCTTTAATTCAATTTTTTTAATGGCATATTGGCAACTAGATTTCTTGAATTGTAAAAAATTTAGAAAAATAAACAAAAAACCTCTACCACAAACTCATTTAATGTGTATCTTTTTGCTTCTACAATCACCTCATTTAATGCTTCTAAAAGTATTTTGATGAAGTTAATTATGCTAAAAATGGTCACTTCCCACTCAAATCTAGGTGAATGCTAGCTCTCTTTGATGATTCTCATTCTGCACTTTGTTCTCTTAGTGTGACCTTCGCCTTCAATATGGTAAGCTAGGCATTACACCTCACATGCATACTATTCAACCTCCTCGTTTCCATCTTCTCTTCTTATTTCACTTCTATTTCATGTATGATTATCTATCTCAGTTGGTTTATTGTTCTTCATCTTGCCTTGGCCTATCCTACCAAATATAAATCCATTATCATATCCCTCCAGTGCTTGATTATCCTTTTTTGGTTCTCTTATGCATGATTACAGTTTGCATCTTCACTTTCTCTCTTACACATGATTATATTGTGCATATTCACTTGGATCCTATTTATTCCAAGTCTGGCAACCTCCTTTCACCTAAAAACTTAGGTGTATATCCCTATGTTCTTATAAATAAAATGGGTTTGACTCACCCAATTAGAATTATGCACATAAGTGCTAGAGTGGTTCTTCCTTAGGCCTCTGAAGGCCCTATAATCTATCTCTTATGCACATGGATTTTATGCATATTCTTCTTGAGGTTGGTGAGTTTCACACACCCACCTCCTAGATGTCTAGCCTTAGGCACTTTTAAAAGTCACAAGGGCTCGACTCACTTGGTTGGAATTATGCATGAAAGGCTAGATGAAGGTCTACCTTAGGGCTTGAAAGTGACCTATATCTGGTATTTGGTGTATGATGGTCTAGTGTGCTTTATTTGTCTAACATTTCCAATCCTCACTCACCTTAAACTTAGGTGTCTCACCTTAGGTGTGTAGAAAGTGAAAGTACATGACTCACCCAACATAAATTATAACTGAAGTGCTAGTAGATTTTTTTGGTGGGCTTCAAAATGTCAATTCTAGAATATTTACACTATTTCCCCAAGAATAAAACAAAACAAAACTATTTGTCTTGTGCTAAATGTTATTTTGTTCATCACAACTCAAATCGACTAGTGACATTTCATCTTGGCTTGCACCTTATTTCATCTTTTTCCCTGTATCAACCATCCAATCACATAAAACCAAAATGTTGTAGAAAAGTAGGAATTTCATTCATGGGCCTAGTCACACCTTTACCTAATTATCTAGGTGAAATTTAGGTTTGGTCTAGAAGGGGATAAGCCTTGAATAATCCTAAGGCACTCAACATTTATCACTTGACTGCATTGACATCAATATACATAAGGTGTAATCCTTATCTCCTCACCCAAAGCATAGTGGAGAAGGGATCGAGGTCTATGTTGGTATAGTTCTACCATGGCATAAATCTATTATTCAAGGGATTGGGTTAGTGAAATGATGGTTGTGAATTCCTGGGTGCAATCCTTGTGTTTCATGGTCTCAATGTTACTCAGGTGTGTGAGGGGAAACTATTTATCTATTTAAGGGCCTTAGGCATGGTCTTGTGCTAAAGCATAGGTATCATTTTGAGCATAAGGTCTTAATCATGCACCCATTTCCTAATGCTTCTTGATTTAAAAGAAGCTAATTTGATTTAATGATCAATTTTTATCCTATGTACCCGCTTCTTAATTTTTCTTGATTCAAAAGGAGCCACTTATCTTTAATGGTCAGTCACTATTTCATCCACCTATTTCCCAATGGTGATTGGAGTTGTTTAGCTGCAAACCAGTTGGCACTACTAGAAGACACAAAAACAATCATCCTCCATGATTTCTTCATGCCTAGGTGTTTCTTGAGCTGGCATATGTCTACTACTTAGCATGAAAAGGGGCCCAACATTATTTTTGAGGGCATTTGAATATTTCATTGTTTTGGTTCTATGTTATTTTTATTCACTATATGTATGCCTTGGACATTTTCCCATGTCCCTTATTTTTAATTTCTTGGTAGTGTATGCAAACATTTAACATGTCATTTTATGTGGATATAAGCCAACTTGATAGTTTCTTACATATGGGGACATTTAAACATGTCTTTATCTGTCTTATTTTCTCAGATTTAGTGACATGTGTTTATGTCCATTGTATTGTGTCCCCTTGGACTACTTTGTGTGCCTCATGTTTTATATGTAAGCTTTCTTGTATCCATCATAGACATGACACTTACCTTTTCTTATTACACACACCGGTTTTCAATTTCATGAATGACCTAATGTGTCTACCCTTACTACTTAGGTCTCATGATGGATGTCATACCCCTTCCCCCTAGGTAGCTACTTGATTCTACTCAGATTTGTTGCTAAATACATTGATTACATCTACTTTGACACCCTTTTGTATTGTTAGACATGACATGCATCTCGAATTACATACTTAAGGTCAAATTCTCTTAGATTTTGATGTTATCTATGTATAATATATTGCATTATTATGTAGTTATCATCTACTTAAGCTAACACACAATTTACAAAGATTTTTATTTTGAGAATAGTTATTTCTTAGGTTTAAAAACTCCCCTCCAAAGTGGGGGAATTCATAGGGGATTGTCACAAATATAAGGCTCTTATATTTCACTCACAAAACATTTTTCAATAGGCTCGGTTTCAAAAAATTAGACACAAGTAAACACAATGAAAAACACTGACATAGAAATTAATACAATGACATAGATTTTAGAGTAGAAATACATTAGCATCCAAATGGGGGCACTAATGATACATGGTGATACTATCTATGATATGGTTCTACTGCCTAGTAGCCTTTGTTTTAGGATAGCTCAAATTGGCTAGAATAGTACATTAGGTATAGTATAGGTTTGAATAGATCTAATTATAAATTTATCAGTTATACTATGTTTTTGCTTAGATTCATACTACCTCAACTTATATTCATATAAATTACTTGGATTAGGTGTATCATGTGCTACATTATCATTACCATATTGAATTTACATACACAAATTTAGTTATTACAACTCGGTCTAGAATAATTATACCTATATATCAGATTAGGGGCATGTAGATAGCACATCATTTCCATATGCTAAGTGACACAACAATTGACTATATGGAATGGGAAATTACATGTCTTTTTCTATAATGTATAAACTTGATATCATATTTAGTGTTATTACTAGTTTAATATCTTACTCCATCTATAGTGGTTGGCATTCCTATGTGGCCCAGAACTACCTAATGTACCCAAGTGGTTGTGGAGATGACATACATAGTTAGATATACTTAGTTAAATATTTATATCACTTTATATAGTTTAATTTTAGATGCATACACTACACATGGGTGGGTAATGATGGATTCATACTATAATTAACTTTTGGATCCACCTACATGATAGGGTTAGACACAACATCAGTCTAATCTAAGATATTCATAGCTCATGATCCACCAAGTAGGGGTGGCAAATGATGGATTCAAAACTAGATTGATTTCTCATGCCACCCACACATGAGGATTAATCAATCTATCATCTCAATCTAATGTATTCATCAATTGATTAATATATATGTAGACACATAGGTTATCACTAGGCTCATGCATTAGTTCACACACCTAATAAATTGTATTTATTACTTTCCTCCTCCCTGTCTCTTTACTCAATTTTATACAATTTAATTTTTTACATAAAATAATATTTTGATTTTGATATATCTAAATTAATTACTAGTTTATGAAGGTCTAATTTGTAGGTCATGCATTAGATCATGTTTCACATATGCAGACTCACCTTCACATACTCAGAATCAACTTTATAGGCTTCACTTCCTAGGTAAGTCCAGGTATGTTTCTTTTTTTTTATACTAGTAATTTCACTTTGGTACATTTATAACATAAAGGTTGGATAAATATAATAATCTAAAAGTGGTATATGTGTGCTAAGAGTTATACTTGAGACTACCTATACCTATCTTAGCCCTATACCTATCCTAGATCCTATTATCACATTTTTTCACCCTTTGTGCGAGCACCAAGTGTCCCTAGTTAGCTCAAACATAGTCTCAAACCCTCATTTCCCAATCTTGGCCCTTCATGCCTAGTGTCCTGCTAGCTAGACATTAGTTTCATATTAAGGACATGAGATCCATGTGGCATTAGTGTCCCCAAAATGATGCCTATGTATTTTACCATATATTTCCTAAATGAATATAATTTCAAATTAAAAACCTTCCTAAGGTTAAACTAAACATTTTTTATTATCATCACAAGCAATAAACCACTATAAATACATGAATTTTATCCCTCTATCAACTAAATGGAAACTGGATGCGAAATACCTATTCAAACATGAAACAAGTTAACCAAAATCAAGGGTATTAATCCATATTATACCCTACTTCTACATACTACCATCTATAATATCCCTAATCTTATATTTTATAGATTTCCAATCTCAAACACACTTAAGGCACTCAAGGCCACTATCATTATAGAATGACTTGAACATGCACCAGGAATTGGGTGGGGAGAATGACATCATGATTTATCCATTTTTAGAGTATTGGTATATAGGAAACTATCTTCATATCAAGGTGTTGAGGATTCCCTAGACATAGGGCTTTTATGCTAATATAAAGACACTAAAGCCACATGTCACCTCAGTCTACTTGTGTCATTATTTTCTAGGATGGTTTCTAACACAAAGATGTAGTTGATAATGCTTAGACCTATTCCTAATTCTCAGGTCATTTGTATTAGGTGTTTTATAGATAGGTATTTATTTCTAACATATTTACTACTATTTTTAGAATGTCAAACTTAGTCAAATTTGGAACAAATCATTAGCTACTTTATGCATATTACTTTCATAATTTAGCCTACTCGGCCATTTAATCAAACATGGTATTTACATAATTAAAACCTTAAAAGGTTAAAATAATTTGAGTCTAAGTTAAATCAACTAAAGTGACACAAAAAACTTTCGAGAATCGAATGAAACATCATACTAAAAACAACATCAGAAACCTTTGTGAAGAATAATACCAAACATATAGTAGTATAAATATGACATCAACACTCACACCAGGTTCTCATGCAAGATAACACATTCATCTAGCCAGTGCAAATAAGGTCAACTTCACTATTCAAATAAAATAACATCCAATAACCTAAAGTTTCATCTCAGTTTTGACCAGTAGGGAAAAATTAAAACCATGATAAAAGATCCTAAAGACATTACCATTAACTATTAATGATAATAACAATATAATTCATTCATATGAGTGTTTATAGTCAAAGATTTCGAAGCTCATGATGTATTCAAATCATCAAAAAGTCTTTAAACTGAGGTCAAGCAATCATGAATATAAATGAAATCTAAGGAACAAAACATACATACAACATAAATCAAAAACATTCAAAATGACCAAATCTAATATCCTAGTCATACAGATTTTGATTGAGCATATTAAAATAATATTTAAAGGAAAATGTAGATGGTATTAAAACCCCACCCAAAGCTCAAGTGTTTCATTATTTTCTTCTAAATCCAAAGCCTATCATTAATGCTCAACGTTATTTTTTCTAATAAAATATTACTTAGGGTTTACTAAATTAACAACAAAGTTTTCATGTTTACAAAAAACCAAATAATGACTTTACTACATAAATAAAATAATTCTGGTTTCAACCCCTATAGAATGTCTTGGGGTTTTTATAAATTAAATGCATAGATTAAACTCAAATATTCCACACTTAGAAAGAAAACACTACATATCCATAAAAACCTAGGGCATGAAATAACCCATGATAAAATCAAATACAAAACATAATTGAATTCTAGTTAATAAGAATTCAAAATAATGGCATGTTTACTTCTTTCCATGCCTTCCCAAACATCCAACCTTCCACACATCAAATACAAAAACTAGTTGACCAATTTAATCAAATTTTGACTAATTAAAAATTGCACAAAAACCCCTATATGGCTGATGAGACAAATGAATCAATATAGTTTGAAATCCATGAGAAGTTCATGCAACTAACTGTATTCATATTTCTCTCGCTCACCATCCACCAAAATTTTATAAGAGTTACACCAAACATAGGGATTCCAAAATGACCATGCAATAACCCTAATAAGGTTCGAAGAGTCTTTATGTGTTTGCATCAATTGGCAAGACAATTACACCTTTCTGAATTCAACAACAAAACAAAAATAACTTTGAACTATTACCATGTTTATGTTGGCCATGTACCCTGTTTTATTTCCTATCAAACGCAAGACTTATTTCCCATACTGAATGCCAATAAGAGCCCAAATGAGACCATGTTCCTTAATGAAATGATAACTCAATGATTTAATTACATCAATCAAAGATTAATTTCATTTAATAAAAATAGAAATGGGACTGTGACAATGAACTAAATGCTATCATAGACCAACATAAGTCAAAAGATGATAAAATTAATAATAAGAATATATTTAAATATCAATGCTATTAAGATGATCAAAATAAATACAAACAACACAGTTATCAAGTCTATGGCATTCCATCAATGTTGATAAGTGTAAAATTATTCAAAGAGTTGAATTCAAAACTAATTAGAACAATGTTCAACCAAGTAGTTGAAGCTGATAGAAGACCCATTCCAATATGCATGTGATTCAATTTAATATAAATTCTTGGAAAACCAATTCAATCATAAAAATGACTCAAATCATTTATAAATAGTCACGGCTAAGTTTTTAAAATTTTATGTTCACTATTTCTTTTTTTTAACTTTCTCAGTGTTACCTTACTGTTCAAAGACACACATAACCCAACTCATTATACATGAAATCATAATAAACCATTAGTAGTATCTACAATATTATAGGAGTAATAAATTCAATAACATCATTAACTATAATAGTACAATTAAACTAAATAATGAATCAATAACTTATTAAGCATGGAATATCAAATGCTAAAATAAAACTATAAAACAATAACTATCCCAAAATATACATATGATTAATCACAGATGAAAACATCATAATGAATCAAACCATAGATCACAAAACTATATGATAATAATAAAATTTAATAATCAAGTCCCGAATACTTTGTAACCAAAACCATTATCAACAAGAGAAATAAATAAATCAAAATAGGGTCATGAAAATAGGACTAGATGGCCCCACTTGATTCTACAATTTTTTGTAGCCACTTTGTATCATAAAAAATTGCCTCCTAAAGTTAGTCTAAATTAGAAGTAGATTAAGTGAAGAGTGGATCACCATGAATCTACCAAGTATCTGATGGGTCTCCAACCAAGGTGTGGTTCCTATACAGGGAATTGTGCTCGTCATGTAAAGTAAAAATGGCATCTTCTCCTTGAAGGGATGGTGTATCTAAAGTATAAGAAAATAACGAGTGTGAAAGGTCCTATAACTATGTAGAATATTTCCTAATGTTTGGTGTGTCCTGAATCAAAGATTGCATTCCTTAAAAAGTATGTGGTCGACCAAATGTATCTAGATCAAGAAATAAATCTTCAAGACATGTAAGGTGACAAGGAGATGGATTAATTTGATCCCTATCACTAATTTAGTCATCTGTGGTAGAAGATAAGTCATCACAATTTGAAATGTGCTAAATGTCTAATGTTACATCAACTACAGGTGAATCTAATGAATAATTTCAATGAAGGATAAAGTGGGATAAGGAATATATCCTAGTCTCGTGATCAACTAAACCCACTACTTTATACTATCACTACACAACTCTCTCACATACCCTAAATCTAGAGTGAACTTAGCATGCATACCCTAACTAAGGTGAGTAATCTGATAGACTTATATGAGATTATTTGATAGTGACATAATACTTAGAACATTGTTATAAGTTCTACCACTTAGTTCTATAGACCTTATACAAAAAACCTATGTTAAAGTGTCATCACCTTATGGAATGGAATACACGTCACATGGCTTCAAGTAAGTTAACTCCACATGTGAATAAGCCATATGATGTGATGCACTAGAATTAATAACCCATCTAGGTGCTAGATTTACCACTACAACTAGATCTCTCCCTTTTGTTTGATTCTTTATTGATTCTTTCCCTTTCCTTTTTATATTTTCATTTTATTTGGATTCATGGGTTGATGATTATAGCTTTGTAGACTCAATAAAACCTATGTTTTTCTTCTCAATAAAACTTGTGAGGTGATCAATCTGCTTCTTAAAACACTTTATTTCACCATGGTTTTTGGTTATAACACAATACCCACATTTGATCCTCTATATTTTGGATTTAACACTAGAACATGAAGTTCCGAAGTTTGGTTTAGTGGTGGGATGATCCTTCTTACTCTCATGATCCTTGTTGTTATGTTTCTTCTCTTTTAAAACCATTTTAATGCCATGTCCTATAATTAGAGCATGTGTTTTAGTGGACATTACTGCAACCATCTGAATTAGTTCATCTTGTTCCTGAGTCAAGTCAATAACAAACTCATCAACTGAAGTCATAGTTAAGGAATTACTAGGTTCTCTCTTGGTTACATGGAAGGTAGAGACCAAAATAGAAGATCTAGGACCAGTTTTGACTAGGATGGAAATGATGAGATGTGAATATGGTTTATCAATTCCAAATTCTTTTAGTTATAATTTCAATCATTTGAATTCGGTGAAGTAGTCCTAAAGTGTGCCAAAAAATCAAGAGCTAAGACTAATTATCTCATTTTCGAATTTAAGCCCTTTCATCTCATCTAATTTCCCAAAAGGTTTCCCTAAGGTATGCCATATATTCATGGATTTTTTGGTAGATTCAATGTAAAAGCATAGATCTAGTGAAACTAAAAGCTTAATCACACCTATCAAACCATTTTTCCTTATCTATTGTTGGTTTATTATACAAACCCATACTTACCATCTAAAACTTCTTATTTCACAAAGCGAGTGACATGGAAACCATCCATTCATGACAGTTGAAGTGTGTGAGCAAATCAACTAAATTAGAATTCATTGTAGATAGTTTTAATTTGTTTACAACAAAAATAATAAATCTAAAAATAAAGAATTAGAATAAATTGCACATTCCCTTAAAATTATGCTTGACCCTACAAAATTTTGGCACTTTATAATTTAGTGTGTTTTACAATTTAAATAGTTCCAATGCATAGGAAATAAAAAATGGAAACTTTTACAAAAGATGATGTTCAATTTTGATCCATAAATCAAAAGTTTTTACACAATAAATTTCCCATAAATGAGGTCTATTTAATACAAATATGCACTAAAACATTAAAAGTGCCTTGTGATGAGAGTGGACCTATCATTGTGACCACTTGTTGGAATCAACATAGAGTGTATAACTCTATAGTTTAGATTATAAGGGGTAATTTTATTCCTACAAACCCAGGCGTTACCCTTTGTCTTCGATAAGGAAAAAACAAGGTTATCCAAACACTTAGATCACCCTAAATATAATTCCTCCCAAATCAGCTTGTATTCAAAAGGATTAAAATGACAAAGCTTGAAATAAATATAATTAAAACAAGAAAATAAGAATAAAATACACCTTGGAATGTGGTGGGGATGAAAAAGGAGGATAATGTGGAGTGTTTTAAGTTTTTGAAAAACCTAAAAATCCATATGCATGCTACTAGTAGATGGTGCTGCCAAGAGAGGAAAGAAGAAACCTAGGTCACCACAATCCTTATGATGGGGTTTTATAGATTGAATTGAGTTGTTATTAGAAGGGAAGAAATGACATCATAGACTAGAATTTGATCACATATAGAATAAAAGAAGACACACCTTAGAAAATAAGGAATAAATATGAAAATAAGAGTATGATAATGAAGGAATATAATGGCTTGGGGTTTGTTGTAGTTTGAAGTAGTTTTAATCATGCTAATAATAGAGGTGAATAAGTAAAATTTTCCAAAAAAATCTTGGTCTGGAATTCTAGTGAGCTTGATGGTTATTCATGGATGTTCAATGATGCCTCAAGATGTCAAATGTAGGCATGAGGAAGATCTATATGTTGTAGGTTGAAGATGTCTTCTGGAAGATGCCATGGGGAACTAATATCAGACATTAATAACCATGTAAACACTAATATTAGGTTATGTAAAGTTAAAAAAAACCTCAATCACCTCATAGGCATGTTTTGAGATCTTGGATCAATGAAACCTTCAAGGACAGTAAGGGCCATTTATGTATGGTGACTTCTTTGGCATGATCATCTACTTTAAAGATATAAGGATGAAGTGTAGGCCATCAGGAAGAAGTGGGTTGTGCTTTTGAGTCTAATATTCTGAAAGGAATAAACTATTTAGACCAAAAACTAGGCCATCACAACTTCATAGAATAATTTATTCACCTCTTGAGCCAACAAGGCATGCATGTAAGATAAAAGGAGGATAAACAACCAATATAGACTAGATGAACCCTATTATACACCAACTACAAGAATTCATGATAAACAAGAGTTTTTTTTGCACATAAACTTGTTAGTTTACAAAAGAATGTAAAACTTAAAAATCACAACTATCAAAATGAACATCTTTTTACCACATTCACCACTGATAACATATTTGATTTTAACCAAGAAAATGATAAACATGAGGCTACAAATAGTTGCATGAATTCCAAGAAGAACAAAATAAGTATAATTGAAAAATGAATTATATTAGAATAACACAAGAATGTGAATACTCAAAACAAATTATATTTAACTCAATTGAAAATAGTTTTATGATAGGTGTATTATATAGGAGAAAAAACATGTAACTTCCAGCTATAACCATGGAGTTAACTGCAAGTAAACCAATGAAGAACAAATGCATAACAACCACTTAGCTAAAGCAAATGGTAGTTATCTATTGTAGACTAAAGAATCACCTAAACAAGTTGAAGTTATATGTATATGGATATCAATTTAGTAACTAAATGGAATAATAAACATCCTACGCCAATAACTATATTATATTTTACTATATTATATAATATTATAATAAAAAATTCTATATTATATAATATAGTATTAAATAAAAAAATGTGATATATAATATAATATTTATATTTATATGCATTATAATAATAAAATTAATTATAATATATATAAATAAGTAATATAGAATATATGAGTATATTAATATTGTATTTTATATATTGTATTTTGTATTTTATAGAATATATATAGTATTCTAATAATAAAAAATTATTATATAATATAATTATGTTTTATAATTATATTATTTTAATAAATTAGAATATTAATATTACCATATAAATATTATATTATATAGTAATATTTTGATAGGTATAGTGAGGGAGAAAAATGGCTTCAGTCTATAGATATGTCCTTGAAGGCAAGGTTAGTGACTTTGGTTGGACTTCTTTAGTTGGTTTCTAGTCTTGTTTTCTTTGATTTGTGTAATTCCTTCCAAAGGATTGGCTAAAGTCATGCAATATCAGCGTATTATCTGCTTTATCCACTTCTTTGCTATTTGGATAAAACATGGTGTCTTTCCACTATTCCTTTAACTTTTCTCCTTGTTTGGCACCCCTCATGGGTGGTATTTAGTAGGTTTTTTGCTTGTCTTTCGCCTTGTTTTCATGGCTTTTCTCTTTTTACAGGATCTATGTATCGGTGTATCTAGAACTAGTGCATAACTCCATTCAAAAACAATTCACCCAATAAAATAATAAATAATATATATTAAAATTTTGAGTTTATATATTTTATATTATGATATTAAAATATAAAACTAAAAATTTGATGATGTTCTCAATGTGGTTTTTTTCTTCCAATTAATGATTTCAATAGACTGAAGCTTGAAAACTTGGTTCTACTAATAGAATACTATGATGTTTAGAGAGTGGATATGTTGATCGCTTATGATCATATACTCAAATGGTATTTAGTTGATCTTCATCATAGTCCAAGTAGGAAGAATTTGAACTAGACTAAAAGACTCAGTATTGGTCTTGGAGCAGTTAGAGTGTTGGCCCATCTTCATATAGTACTCAAAATACCCATAAATGTATAAATATTTTCCCTCATTAATACTATGTATCCCATGTCACACATTATGAATTGGATAGGATCATGAGCCCCTATGTTGCATTAGATATAATGTTAGTTACTCACCTCGAAGGCTATAAATCTGCTTAACATTAGAAGATGAAAAATCCTATTATTAAGACTAATATATATATCTTTAGAATTTTATTTTATTTAATATCAATGGGTAAGACACTCGGTACCAATGCCTTTATTACCAATGAAATTATTGATCTGCACAACATCAATAATAGTTCAACACTGATTCAAGTGACGCATCACTAGTACAGACGTGTCTCAATCAAATCATCTCTCATGTGATGTCCTCATCCACCCTTGATAATATAAAATGACAAGTACAATATGCCAACACCATATAGGTTGTAAAACCCTTTGTTATGGGTGTAGATCATGTAAATGCAAACAACTAAATTAAATGATGCGCATCTGTATGACATGGGCCCTCTATTATATGATACTAAATATAATAAACATGTCAACATATTAGCATCGTGGATGATGGAAACTACAATATAGATGTGGGGACCTCAATAGCTTGTCCAAGCATTGGATCAATGACATTGCATCATTAATTTGAGTTATAGATGAGACATGAAACCCTACTACAATCAAATTTGTCCTTTTTATATTCTCATTCACCCTTGAAAATAGAAAATATCCAACTAAATGCATTGCCACCTTGCAAGTTATGGACCCCTTTGCAATGGGTGTTGGTAATGTAAATCTAATAGATACACTGACTCTGAGGTTTGTGTATGATATCCCTTGAAATAGATAGTTATGTCCCCCACCATTACTATTTAATTCAACTTCAAATCTTTCACTATTTACATGTTCTCTATGGCCTTGTCCTTTCTTCAATGGTTTTGAGTATTGTGCTTCTATGTGTTTTTAACCATGATGTAATTTAACTAGGTTAGTGTATTGGTAGGATAGATGAATGGAAGTTGCAAGATAAACTCAAAAAACTCAATGTCCTATAATTTGAGTTAGTCGACCCCTAAATTGATCAATTTTTTAAAGCATTAAAATCTTATAGAGATATAAGATTTTATTTTCCATTATGTTAAAGCAAAATTTTATAAAGAAATGAAAGTGTGAAAAAATAGTTATTATCTTTTGTGCATAAAATATTAAGAAACAATAATAGAATATTAATTTTATTAAGCATCATATATATATATGATTGAATGATAATAATAAATATTATAATAATATTATTATCATATATATAAATCAATCATATATAAATAATATAGTAATATAATTTAAATCAATATAATAATAATTTATAATATATATTAATATTTATTAATTTTATGTATTATTATTATATTAATATTATTTATATTATATTACTAATAATAATATTACCCAATACTAACTATTTATCTAGTATTAATATTTTTGCTGCGCATGGCTAACATTTCGTCCTACCAGCTACTAGTCGTCGTGCTGCCAAGTGCTAACAGTCATGTTGCTCACTGCATCGAGGGTTTCGATACAGCCAACTACTTTTCTCACTTGAATATAATGTCTGCGATGGCTTGAAAGTTCAGAAGAAAGATGTGCGTTGGGTCTTCGCTTCTCCCGTAGCGAATGCTCTTGTTATCAATATTGGTGAATCTCTTGTTGTGAGTATCCATACTATAGATCTCCCATCCATCCTTGGGTATGGAAAACACACGACCTCTACGGCTCCGGGATCGTTCATAAATAATTCTACATGTTTTGGACTTTCCAGTGTTGCTGCCGTAGGCATGGCACCCATTGAAAGAGTTGTCGTTTACAAGGTTTGTTGGTATCTAGCATGTGAGAGATACGATTTTTTTGCTGCGATTGAAAGACCCGTTAATGAAAATGTAAATATTAGTCAAGGTTTCCTATACATAGTTTTGTATGAGCTAATCCGGAGTTGCTTACTATTAGGATTGTGCTTAATTTTAGTCACAGTACTTGATCAAGGTTATATTCTTTGCGATTAATGGGATTAGTTTACTGGGTGCTGCACATGTGGTCGGATCTCATTAAGAAGGCCAAGGATGAAGGATGGAGGACTAGACGTCATATAGACTTAGTTGACCTAGAAAGGGCATGAGCCATCTCCAGGGAATGCATGATTTCTCAGACTCGCTGGACATTACAACGGTGAAGGTGCTGATTTTTCAAGCAAATCTCATGATATGTTCAATTGTATCCGCATAAATGATGGGACATAGGTGCCAAACAGTAGTTTCAATGGACGCGTCCCTCGATCTTCATCGTCAACAACGGTTATACCACCCTCTGACATTCAAGAACGAGCCCATGGTTCGAGCCAGATTCATCACACACCAGACAGGAAACTTCTCCGCAGTATCTGTTAGTATAAAACTGAACTGTTGTCATTACAAACTGTTCCACCGTCCCAACGTCTCTGAATATTCGGTTTTTGTCTCATGTGAGAAGAAATTTAAGGGCCTGGTACCCTAATAGAGAAGCCTCTCGCGTAACAAGATCGCTTGTATATAATTTAATTTTTTTTTTTTGGTCTCATGTAAAAAGAAATTTAAGGGTTGGTATTTTAATAAAGATGTCAGTGTAATAAAGGTTATTTGTTATTTAATTTTGAAAAAGAAATAAGGAAAATAAAAAAAACAATTTAAAAATTAAATAGTATTATGGAAATAAAGTTTTTAGTTAAATTTTAATAAAAAATAAAAATATATTTCATAAGAAAAAGAGTAAATATATTTAATCTTCATAAATCATGAAGATTTGCAAAGAGTTATATAGGTTTTTAAATAGGAAAAGAATTATCTCCAGTTTTATATTAAAACATTCATAAATGAAATGTTCTAATCGATATCTAGTGTTCTGAAAAAAAATTAATAGATACAACACATCTAAGGATTATGATGGTCCGTTATTATATGAAGGTGGTGTGAACAATCTCAAAATTATAATAATAGAATTTTCGACCCACATAATAATTAAAGCATAATGTAGCTTGAACATTTGATTAACCTAGATCCTTATAGTAAAAATATGTTTCATATAATAATGTTAATATTTTGAGTAAAGAATTTCTCAAGGCTATAATCATTACAACCAAAGATAGGCTATATAAATCCCATTTCTAATACCTAAAATTATATACCTTTTAAATACATATGTTGCATCAATCATATAACTATGCAAAGGGAGTCTATGCTATTAGTATTTAGAATGCCTATAAAAGTGGAACCCTTTGCATAACAACTAAAGGTGATCCTATGTTATGTTAGCTATGTAGAGGATTTTAATGTTTGAGATAGATAAGTATAGAAAACAATCAAAGAGTTGGTTGTCTATCTAATCATGTGTATCATGACCACCACTTAAAACATCATCATAGTTAATGTGGAGTTGTACCAAATTCAAAATAAATGATGTCTAGAAAGAACGATCATATAGCATGAATATTCTTTCATGACATGGATGTATTTTTACTTTTAATTTTCAGTTTCAATCATCTTTCTTAAGGTAAGGCCTTTATGTTTCAACCTCTTTTAGAAAAGTAGGTGTAACAAGTAAGTGAAATAGGTGAATTTTTATCTAGATATCCTAAAAATAAAATTGAGGCATTATTTTGCAAGGATGGTAAGTGAAACATACCCTTTCAAGTATTATAGACTTAACATATAATAGAAAGTTAAATGTGACGAACAGAAAATAGATCTTAGATATACATATGAAGAGACCATCTCAACCCTCTAACTTTATATGTAAATAAATAAAATTTATCATTAAACTTGTAAGTGTTAAAACCTATATCTTTTATTTACATAATATTTAATTGAAGGTCATTTGTATCATAAAATGATATTGAGATATGTAGTTATTTTTAGAGTTTTCATTTTGAGTAAGACATCAAATAAACTTCTATTCTTACAAAACTTCATATGAGTTCCTCAATCTCATGTATACTTTACAGTAAATGTGTGGGGAGAGTTGCCAACCATGTTTTATCGAAATGGTTATTTTTATCCCATTTATCTCCCAAAACAATTGTCAACTCAGCCAATATTGGGATTGTTGAGTGTCATAGCCAATGACATTACCAATTATATAAGACTCAAATTCCTAAGTCAATCAATGAAAAAATATTGAGAAATAATGTTAAGTGATGATTTATAGATGCCTAAAAAAAGCTAAAAAAATATTATACCTTTTTTTTTCTTAACCTCTTAAATTATAGAGTACAAAGAGAAAATATAATCATTACTAAAATAAATCATCTTGAATATTGCTTGTCCCTTAACTCTTAAACTTTTAGTTTCAACTCATCTATAAATATCTATATTTAAAATAAAAGATAATATTTTAGAAAATGTATGCCAATCAAGAAGGTTTGATAATTAATATGATCATTTTTGTTTGTAAATTTATGTATCAGATGGATGTTGTGGCGTGTCCAAGGTAGATTAAATTCATGGGATATAATACAATTAAATATATTAAATATGTACACAAATAAAAAATATATATAATATAATTATTTATTGATAAAAACTAAAAAATAAAAATAGGTCATTATTTCATGGTACAAAAGAATTTGACTAACAGATTAAAATAGGAAAGTAAAAAAAATATAGTTAAATAATTTTTATATTTTTTCATCTAAGTAATGATTTATTCAGATTAACATTTAGATAAAATGAAGCATGAGGTGATTAGTAAAGAAGAGGAAATATAAATGCTTAGGGTTAATGGATATACAAGGTTACTTGAAATATTGTAAAGGATAAAGACATAGTCAAATTAAGTTAAAAAATTATATATAATAAAAATTTATTTCTTAAGAAAAAATACTTTTTGAATAAATTTAAAGTAATAGAAAACATATTTAATATATTTTTTTTCTCAAATAATTTTTTTTAAAAAAAAATTATAACAATATTCTTGTAAGCTATTTTCATCTATTTATATTTATGTTTAAAAATTATCATCATAATATACATACAATTAAAATCAAAGAAAACATTACAAGGATAATTCCCAATAATATGCTAGTGAGGAATATGAATTAAATAGGCGAAATCTTTTTTTTTTTTTTTAAAGCGTGAAAATGGGGGAAAAAATGAATTGGGTGAAGAAACAAACAATAAATTGGTTTAAACATAACATCGGCTCAAAAGAATATTTTTAATGAATATTTAGGTATTCTTTATGAAATTGGTGGTCAAAATGACAATAGGTGAGGAGATGAGTGTTATCATAAAAGACAAGACATAATTGTCAAAAAGTGGTTTAGGCAAGGAGCAATTAGACAGTTTAGGACATCGGAAAAAAGATACCTCTCATAGATGATTTAGTTCACAACTAATGGTAAACCAAAAAATTAGAATAAAGTGAAACAATTTGAGCATAAAATTTGGATAGTATAATTTAGGATCATAAAGTCATGTTTCTCTAATTATTAAGTATTCTTTATAGGTTCTTTATAGGAGAATATTTTATGATTTCAATAATTATTATACGTAATTAATTTGTGTATTGAATTTAAAAATAAAAAATATATTATTAAAAGAGAAAAAAATGTTAATATTTTTTTATAAATTTAGAAATGATGATTTATCGAATTGAAGGTTATATGGGTGAAAGTGATACTTGCACTAAATAATATATTTTGATAAGAACCTCTCTTCAATGACACTTCTAATAATAGATAATATGAACATCCTCACTTTTTAAATTGATGAAAAGGTACATATGATATTTATATAAGCATAAAATTTCAACAGATTCTTTAGAACTAAAACGTTATATCAGCTAATGTACCAATATCTAAGAGTACCTTAAGAAAGGAGGAAGTGGATTTTAATCCTAAAGTTAAATAAACTTACTATTTTTAATTTTTTTCAAAAATAATGATTTTAGTAATTTTTATATGTAAATTCAAATGAGACTACAAAGCTTCCATATTATTCAATATATATAAAATAACTTTATAAATAATATACAAGTTCATATTCATTAAAAAAAAAAAAACAACAAAACAAAACAACTTAAAGTGCAATTTTCTACCTTTAAATGATTAATTTTTTAGCTTTAAAAATTTGTTGAAATTCTCATTAAATAGTTGTCTCCAATATTATGTACCTGAAACCTTTTAATATTTTCATTTTTAAAAAAAAAAAAAATTAAAACAAATTCCTAGATGAAAAGTTAAATCATCTAAACAAGCTAGTAATAATATTATTTAAACCCTAAAATTCTATGTTCCAATTAAAAGAATATGTTGAAGACTCAATTCTTAGTATCACAAATAAGATAAACAAAATGATGGTGAAGCCCATAGTTTAGACCACCCTAGATGAGGTGCGTTCTTAGTCAATGTTATACCATTTCAAATGAATTCTCCCTTTCTCTAGTTCTCAACTTCAACCATCATTTTTTTAATTATATTTTCATTTTTCATAGTCAATTTATAAAAACTATTTAATTATAAAAATATTTTTTAAGCAAAATTAATAATATTTTTTTTAAATCTAAAAGTTTAGAGTTTATTTTGAGACCTAATAAACTTGATGACTCTAAGAAGATAATATTTTGTTGGGAAATTATGCAATTAAAATTTAAAATAAAATATATTATTATATTTTAACTTAAGAAAATGATAATCAATATTAAGAGTTCACTAAGTTGAAAATTATATAAATGATTACAGGTCTTAAGAAATATGAAAAAAACTCCTAACTCAAGAAAATTTTCCTCCATTGATTTTATTTATAGATTAGATAAAATATTATCATAATATCTCTTCTTTTGACATTCTTACAATTATCTATACTTCTGACTATGACTTTTAGAGTTTTCATTTCATAAGGAAGTCAATAGGTTCATTTTCGTGTCTAAGTTAGCAGTTAATTAAGAAGCATTTATCCAGTAATTTATTTTATACGAACCCGATTTAGAGCACAAGCCCAAACTAGTCGTCCACTTTTCTGAATTAAGGTACAGCGAAGCGTGAGTAGTAACAGAAACTGTTAATCACTCGTAGGGCGATTTCTGGATATTATTCCTTGCCTCTACAACACCCTCGCATCGTGGGTTCAAGTCCCACTCCTTACGATAGCTTGTGCAGTGCTGCCAAGGACTCTGCTTACAATCCAGCGGCAAGGACGTTTGGAAGACGGAGAAATATTATGACGTTGCCGTAGCTTATTGACTTCCTGGGCGCCATGAAAGGGAGAATGGATAAGCTTCGATTATTTTATTAAATGTTAAAATTCTTGAAGTATTCTATACATTCCGCCTCAAAACCAATCTTTTCAAGCCATGCTTTATAACGCTTTAAGGAATTCTGGGACCGTATTGTTAATATGGTCCTGTTTTAGTCAAGCCAGTCACGCAGCTCGACCATATATATATAGATAGATCAGCTCATGTCGATTTTTTATTGAATGCGATGCCATAATTATTTCATTTCTTGTATACAATGGGAATTCTGAGCCTGATCTTAGTATGAATATTTTCTTTTTTTTCTCTATAAATTATATAATCTGCAGAACTGTAGTTTAGAATCCAACGAGTTTTTATTTGGAAACCTTAAAATCAATTATATCGTGTTTGATCCAGAGTTTATATAGACACCCATTTATCCAAACTCAGGTGCAAGTGGAAATCGAAACTTACAATTTAGCTTACAAAGCAGAAGATTACACATATGTTTAAAATAGATGAATAATAAACAATCTCTCGAAATGAACGCGAGAGTTTTTAAAGCATGATACCGAAAACGTTGCCATACAATTCTCAGAGAACCGTCTCCGCACTTGTTAGGAATATGTGCACTGTTTCTCCGAGTGTTGGCAATGCTGAATGTCTTCCATCATGCACGCTGAAAATGAATGGTTGTTTATGATCTTACCAGCCACCCTCACAACGGGTGCATGGGTACCTCAGACCTATGATTAAAGACATCCCATTTAAACATTCCCAAGATTTCTACCCATTTCCATGAAATACACCCCAAACTTCCATTCACCTTATTCCCATGCCTTATCCAAAATTTGAAAACATTTAAGACAGCATGGGCAACATATTCACATCCTAACAATGATAGGGAATATGGAAAATATAGGTGAATGAAACCAATTTCCTTCATAACAGCCTTCACCAAATTGTACAAAACACAAGTAAAATCAAAGAAATTATC
The DNA here is from genome assembly GCA_037957365.1 of Torreya grandis. Lineage (NCBI taxonomy): Eukaryota > Viridiplantae > Streptophyta > Pinopsida > Cupressales > Taxaceae > Torreya > Torreya grandis. The sequence goes on along the minus strand of JARHVA010003855.1, from coordinate 1,325,429 downwards.
ACAAACGCTAAGAGATAAAAAGAAACAATGATCATACAATTAGATTCAATAAACTTTGACAAGGAACAATAAAGAATAACAACATTAACACCATCACGAATATCACCCAATAACACCATCACGATGAGATTATCGGACCTCACTCAAAACATCGTGGATGTATCCAACTTTAGGTTTTCCCCTAATTTCGGTTAACGAAATTAATCTAATTATGATAGAGCTTTTTAATGTAATTAATATCAATAAATATAGAATTCAAGCATACATTTAAATCTAAATCACTAATAGTTGATTCTTTTGATTTGATAAGCGCATACATCAACTATAGAAAATATTGAAAAGATCACAATAGTTAGGTTTTTTTGGTTAATCGTATGAGTGCGACTATGTTTTATAAATAAAAATCAGGGATAAGTATGCCTCTAATTTATTGGGTTCAAGAACTAATAAACTTATTCGTTACCACTGATCAATATTAATTCGATGATTAGTATCGACTTATGCAAAAGTGCAACTTAAAGACTTTAAAAACAGTTGTAGTTGTCTTTTCTTACATTTTGTTTCTAATCCTCAACCCTAACAGGTTTAGAAATAAGCCTTTATTTAGATGTGCTTGTGAGAGATAGAAACCTACAAAAATAGAGGAAGCGTAATGATGTAAGATGACCCCAATCAACCCCACTTGATGATTTTTTTCCTACATATCTAATACTTTAATGAGAGAAATCAATCTACACATAGTTCTCTCACTTAATATGATTGTATAACTATGCTCATTTGGTATATTTATGTAACTAATGATTGGATTTAGTACTTTAAAATGTTTGTTTTGACTAGTATATTTATTGCTTTAGACATGGATTATGAGTGATCTTAGTGATAGGTATGTGAATTAGGAAGAATAGTGAACATTCATTCAATGTTCAATAATGTATAGATGTACATTAAATATTTATCAGGTCCTTTTGAATGAGGTCTTGATTTGTTTATATGTGGATACATTTGAATAATTTGTCATGCCACTAATACACTAGGCTTATGGCTGACCCTAAGGATGGTTTTCATTTTATACAATACATTTTTTTTAGAGGAATTCAGTTTCGACAAGTGTGGATGGTTATTTATTGGAAATAATGACCATTTTTTGTAATAACCCATGTATATGTGGACTCCATTAAGAGTTTTGAGATGTCTATGTAGGATATATAAGAAAATTTAAATACATAGTGAGGTTGCTTTAGGTGTATAAAAATAAAATGAAAGAGTTGACTCAAAAGATAGAATGCAAGTGTGAGAAAATGATCAAATGGATCTTTTTTCGATGCTCAAGTCATGCATGGTAAATATTTTTTAATTTCATCATTGTCAGGTACTGAATATATTAAATGAAATCTTCTAGGTGATGATAATTATATAAGCAAATTATCTTAAAATTTCTTAATACACTATAAAATATATATGAAAAGAAAATGGGAAAATATATTTAATCCTCATGATCCATGAAAGTATAAAAATAACTATACAAGTCTCTAAAGTGGAAAAAAATTAACTCCATAGTCTCTTAGTAAGGAGAACATATACTTACAAAATGATCAAATTGGTATCAAGTTTCATGAAACAAATCTGAAAAATATAATGTACCTAAAGAATATGGTGACCCACCTCTATGTGGAGGTGGTGTGAAAAATATACAAATTTTATTAAAGAAATCCTCAAACTAAAAGATAATTATAGCTTAGTGCAGATTGGAGGTTGGATTAACACATCTTGATAGTTAACATATGTACTATGTATTAATGTTGAAGGTTTTTAGAAAGAAGCTCTAAAAGATATAATCATTTCAATAAAAGGTAGGGTATATATCTCTCATATTTGATACACTTATTTATGTATTTTTTAGACACATCTAATGCATCAATTAGAAAATTATGCAGAGTGAGCCTACAAGGCCTATAAGAGTGGAAGTCCATGCATAAAACCTAGATTTGATATGATGTTATGTCATATGTGTAAAGGATTTAAATGCCTAAGATGAGTGACTACATAAATTAATTAAAGATTATACCATCTATTAAATCATTTGTGTCATAGTCATCGCTTGAAATATAAATATAGCTAATGTGTGGAGTTGTAAAATTCAATAATAACTATTTCTTGAAATATCAATCTCGTAGCATGGACATTTCATCATCACGTGGAGGTACTTGTCATATTTAAATTTCTTTTTATTATCATTTTTATTATGATAATTTCCTCGTGCTTCAACCCCATGTAGAAGAGTAAGTGTAACAAGTGTCATATTCATAGTGATAGACACCACTTCAAAGCTCAAAATAGTTAACGTGTGGAGTTGAATTAACATTTTAGGTTTTAGCTATGTAAATCCTAAGTTTGAGTAAAGGGATAAGTTAACTAAATCAGTGAAATAATATGAAATAAATAACCATTGATTTGTTATAGAATTTAACTTGCTTTGGCTTTCTAAAAATAGTAATAAATATGTGCAAATAGAGATTTATCTAAAGAACACCTATCAAGGAAGATTTGAATGCTAAAAATTGGGTTACGGATAGGTCTAAGTGTAGTCTACATGATCCTTAAGTCAAATCTTCCCCTAGACAGTACATCACCACTAGGATAGTAATTACATGCGGATATAGTTTCCTTAAAATAGGGTTAGTGTCATCTTTACAGGATTGTTCTTAAATTTTGGGTACACCTACACCTATGTGTTTGGTTTATACTCCTATGTGCTTGAAGTTTGGAACTTTGTATTGTTCCTATAGTAGTTGATTTATGGTACAAACCCCAATCCTCTTTAAAAGTATGGCATTATCTAAACTTGTGTGTTTTTTAGTAGTATAGGTTGGGCATTCTCAATTCCCTATTATAAAGGAAGTTGAGTACATACCAATACTCTAAAGAGGGATCAAGTCTGATGTAGTTCTCCCATAGAGTGCTTGGTAAAAGTGCAAATGAATGATAGAATGATAGTGGCCTTGATCTCCTTGAGTGTGTTTGAGATTGGAAATATTTGAAATATGGGCTGAGGGAAGTTTTAGATGGTAGTATGTAAAAGTATGTAGAATAGGGATTAATAACCTTGATTTTTGTCCACTTGTTTTTTGGTTTGAATAGGATTTTTGCATCTATTGGCCATCTAGTGGTTATCGGTCTAAGAATATTGTGTTTATAATGTTTTATAGGTTGTGAAAATGATAAAATATGCTTAGGCTGACCTTAGGAGGGTTACACATTTGAAAATATATATTTTTAGGAGAGTTCGGTAAAGAGACAATACCACCATGTTGGGACACTAGCACCATGTGGCTCTACTATCTTTAATGTGTTGTGAGTGTTCAATAAGTAGGATATTGGGCAAGAAGGGTCAAGATCTGGGAATGGAGGTCTGAGACTATGTTTTTTCTAATTAGGGACTTCTTTTTTGCACAAAGGCTATAAAAATGTGACAAAGGCTGTAGGATAGGTCCATGGCTAAGCTAGGAAAAGGTTATCTCAAGAGACACTCTTATCATCTAGATACCACTTTTAGGTGATTACATTTACCCATCCTTTATTATATAAATGCAATAAGTTAAATGATTAGTATAAAGTAAAAAATATATTACTTGGACTTAACTATGAAGTAAAGCCTATGTAGTTGAGACTGAGTGTGTGACATTAGGTCTAAACATGTGAAGCATGATCCTATTAGAGTGGAAGCCAAGATATATGGATCAAATGAATGTATAGGTTTGTGATAGGCACAAGTTAAGCTTGTAAAAAAGAAAACCCCTACTCTAATACCACCCCCCCCCATAAACACAACTTATCTGGGTAGTGTAAAAAAGGTGAAATGGGTCCCAATAGCTAGCCCTGATCAAGTACCCAATACAAAACAATCTCTCATAATGCTGAGAAAAAGAGAAAACATGTAGAAAAAATCCCTACAAAAGAGAGATAAAGAAGTGAAGATTCTAAAAAGCCCCCAAAAGATGATGCTGGTACTAATGTAGACCACACCCCAAAAAAATATTGTATATAAATGATCTTGGTCTAAGTGAAGGGTTTGGTAAAGATATATGTACCATGATCTAAAAACTAAAAAACTCTAAAGTCAATGACCTAACCATGAATAAGATCTCAAATACAATACATGTGAACTTAATTTTGTTTGATCCATTAGTGTTAAACCATATTCTTTCATATTTATATGGTACTTTGGTTATCACAATAGATGATGGTGGGATACCTAAAAGGAATGCCAAAATAAGATAGAATCCCTTGAATCTGAATTGCCTCAATAGTCACGTTAACATATCTCATGTACTCTTCCTCTGTGGATGATATATCAATAGTATTTTGATTATTTCTAGACCAAATGATGAAACCAGAACATAAAAAAGTTATAATTTGAAGTATACTTGTGATTCTAATTATCACCATCCCAATCTAAATCTAAAAAACCAAGCAATTCAACCTTTGTGATAAATTTGTAATAAATTTTGAATCTATAAGAGCCCTAAATTTAGTGTAATATCTTCTTATCTACTTCAAAATGTAGCTCATGGGATTCATACATGAATCCATACAAATATCCCACTACATATGAAATATTATGCCTATTCTGAGTTAGATAAATAAGGCTACCAATAAGTCATTGATATGGAGTGGCATCAACTAAAGGTCTAGAATAGTCAGCCTCAAGTTTGACTCCTGATGGAAATGGAGTTAGATATGGCTTATGATTATCCATGTGAAATCTAGTTAAAGGATCATGAGCATACTTGGTATGTGAAATTGAAATCATTGAATTAGAATATGAAATATTGATGACAAAGAATTAATGCAGAAAACATAAGTTAGTCATGTCAAATTTATCTTGTACAGCTATCATCACCACTATAATAGTCAATGAAGAACTTGTAGTGATAAAAATATCATCAACATAAAGGACTGGTATCAATAAAGAATTATCCTACCATAAAAAATATACATTGTGGTGGAAATGACACCTAGTTATATTTGAAGTAAGGAGGAAAGAATCCATCTTTTCATACCAAGCTCATAGGGCCTATTTGAAGCTATAGATGGATTTCTTATGTGTGAAAAATAAGGATGAATCCAAAACAAACCTAGGTAGCTACTCTATGTAGATCTTCTCCTCAAGGTCTAAATGAAGAGAGGCACACTTCACATTCATTTGGTGTATATCCCAACCATGTGTTGCGGCTATAACTACTATGATTCAGATCAAAGTCATCTTTGTAATAGGTGCAAAGGTCTCTAAGTAGTCAATGTTGGTGACCAATCATACCTAATACTTATTGACCAACCTATGTGCTACAAACTTAGTATGATATATCCACCTACATCAAGCCATCTTCCTTATCATATAAATTTGAGTTAGATCCCAAGCATGATTTTTAATATAGGAAGAATCTTCTTCCTAGATAACACTATCTCTCTCAGGTATTCTTGAATCATCATCAATTATTTGTGGATCTAAAACTGAAGAAAAGAAAGCATGAGGACCACTCTAATAATCTTCATACATACGCCTATTATCAACTAAATCCCCTACTCAAGTGATTTCACTCTAATGTTTCTTCCTTGCCCAAAGGGGCCTAAATTTGGGTGAGTTAGGTGTTTACTCTTGATCCTCTAAAACATGAATAAAGGCGGATGTATAAGAATCCCCATCACTACCCTCATTATTAGAACTAGAAAAACAAGAATAAGACCCTGGATTAAGAACCTACACTCAATGATTTGAGTTATAAGAAGAATGATCAAAGTCTAAGTGAGTCCAATAAAAGAGAAGAAATTCCAAGTGTTGAGTTTGTGTGACTCTTCTAAAAGTGAACACTTATCTCTATGAATAACTCCTTTGTGGTTGGATGTAGAATGCAACACCTCTTGACACCATCTATATAACCTACAAATATGCAAGGATTGTATTGAGGTTATATAGATTTGTGTATCTTCCTTAGTATACATGCCATAGTTGTAAATCTAAAAAACCTAAGGTGGACAACATCAAGTATCTTTATATGCCTAGATTCAAAGGGTGTTATGCCTTTCAAATCTTTGTAAGCAATCTTGTTTTGAATATAACGTGCAAAAATAATGGATTTAGCCTAATACTAAGGTGTCAAGGACTTAGCATGAATCATACATCTATCCATCTATTTTAATTACCTATTATTTCATTATGCAACTCAATTTTGTGAAGTACTTTAAGTAGCTATGCAATGCAAATCAATCCCTTCTATGGTGTAAAACTACTCAAATCTAGTAATGACATATTCACCTCCATTGTTACTTCAAATAACTGTAATGGATTTCTCAGATTATTTTTTCAACAAGTACCTTGAAATCTTGAAAACATTCAAACACTTCATAATTTTAATTGAAAAATTAAACCCATGTGTATCTTGACAAATAATTAATGATAGTGAGAATTTACTTAGTCCTTGTCAAAAATAGACTGGGACAATGCCCAGGTGAATCACTGTGTACTGACTCCAATGTTTTTGAAACCCTTCAAGATTTGCCTTTGTTCAATTTTTCTTCAAGATGATTTCTAAGAGATAACCCCTCACAAAGTCCCTTAGATAATTAGACCCAAGGAAAGCCTATGACCATGTCAGTTTTTTTATCTTGTTTAGGATATAAATAGTTAAGATGGCCAAACCACTCATTCCATAATTTTCTAACTCCATCTGTATGACTAAACAATGTTGTCAGAGAAGAATCAGGTGCAAAATATGATAAGGTGTATATCTTAGGTTGGTGATCTTCCCTACCCACTACCGCTATACTATCACTATGCAAGTCTCTAATGATAACTAGATATGATAAAAACCTAACCTTCATTCCTTTGTTGATATGAGCAATTTGATACAATGATAGGAAATTAGTTGAAAGGAAAGGGATGATTATAACATTATTAAATGTTCCTCCTTCCTTTTCAATTAGACATTATCCCTAAAATAGGTTAAAAATTGTCATAACCCAAACTAATAAAAGATATTCTACAAGGCTTTAAAGAAGAAATATCAACTCATGAAGAGATTATGTGTTGAGAAGTACCTAATTCAGTGACCCATTAAGATGATGAAGCTACAACTACTACAAGATCCTTACCTTTTTCTTTACTTTTCCCCTTGCACTTTTCCTTAGTAGAACCTTGGGTAGATGAATTCTTCTTGATGGACTCACGAACACCTATGTTTTTCTTCTCTAATAGATGAATTAGGTGATCTATTCATTTATTCATGTATTAAATTTCATCATGCCTAGTTTTCTTATAGTAGGCACACTTAACATTCTCTTTATTAGGTTTACCATTGGAAGAGGATGATTTGGTGTTGGTTTTAGCAAAGGTTAATTCTTTCTTCTTCTTTTTATCCTTATTATTCTTCTTCTCTTTGTTTGAAGTCTTTACTTTCCCATTCCTAGTAATTATGCTATGAGGTTTTCTGGACTTCAATGTGCCCATCTGGATCAGCATATCTTTCTCTCTAGTTAAGCTGAAAATGAAAGGATTTAAAGAAGTTATTTTCATACATTGCTAAAAGCACTTTTAGTGGCATGAAAAGGAGAGACAAAGACTGAATAGTTATGACCTAGTTTAGATAGTATGGGTAGAATAAGTTGGTCATTTTCTTTCTTTGTTCCACATTCTTTCAAGTGCAATCTCAAGGAATTAAATTTAGTGAAGAAATCCTAAAGGGTGTCAAAGTTCCAAGTGCTTAGACCAATGAGTTTATTCTCAAGCTCATAACCTCTCATCACATCTTGCTCCCAAAATAGTTTACCTAGAATGGTCCATACATCATGAGGTGTTTTGGCAATCTCTAAGTAAAAAAAGAGATTAGGTGATATAGAAATACATAATATCCTATAAGATTAATCACTATGGTTATACAAATTTAATTATCTATGTATTTGTGCTAGGTTTAGTTTCATCACCCATGGTTATCCTATACAAAGCCTTACTCCTTAAAATGATTATCATTTTGATTTTCCATTCATGCTAGTTAAAATTAGTTATTGAGTTTATTGAAATTGAATCCATTAGTATAGAAATGAGTTGTAGTAGTAGTGCAAGTTAAATTTATTATAGAAATTAAAGTGCAAGTAGAATGCAAAGAGTGACCAAAAAGGAACATTACACATCTCCCCCGCCCCCAAACTATGAAATGGTCAACACCCCCCCTGCAATGTTTCAAATGTATGCTCAGAATATGTTAGACTCAATCAATAATGCATCTTAAGAAATCAGTGTAATGAGTCAAAAGATGAGATTTTACAAACAAAATAAGATGCCAAAATTAGTCAATAATTTGTCCAAGGAAGCAAGTACAATGTGAGAAAGTGAAAAAATGAATATCACTTTCCTTATAAATATTACCCATAATATATTATTATATAAAAATCAACAAAAAATATCCACTAACAATGCTAAAATTTACCAATATTGCTATGCATTACTTATGCATTAAAATAAAAGTAACTTATTTTACCCTATTTTAAATCAATCTATTAAAAATAAATATATAGCATGGTAAAAATATTATGGTAAACTTAAATAGAATTGGCTTGTTCTAAAAGAATCTTTCAATCCTTTGAAACAATACAAGTATTTTGTGATGCTTCTTCACTAACACACACATGAATCACATGCACTAGGTGTGGTAAAAAACCTAGAGAGGGGGTTACATGGGGGCAGGCTCCAGCCACCTACTACAGCCAAAAGTTATTTCCAATGAGGTCATTAGGTTGAGCCAGTCAATTCTGGCATAGAGGCTACATGGACTAATAGTTATGATTGATTAGTAATGATATTAGCTTCAATAGGTAAAAATAATGTAGCCACAAGCCATTTGGATGAAATACAAAACCAGGGTCAAACACACAGAACTAGTTGAGGCCAAACCTAGGTCAATACCAAATAGAGGAGACCAGACCCAAGACTTTATAGAAGAACACAATTTTTTAAGAAAAAATCACCATGGTAAACCATAGAAACTATGGTAATGGCTACTAATGACCTAGTTCTATAAAAAAAATATGAGTCCATCAAAGATGAAAAAACTCCCACAAATGGATTGTCAAAACTAGTTTTTACTTACAAATAACAAATCTTGATATTTTAAATAAACTAACATCAATTAAAAATCTAGACAATCAAATACCAGAGTGTCTCTAATACCATATGAAATTGAATTCCAATATTTTTGGATCAAGAGAATGCATAGGTTTGTGATAGGCACAAGTCAAGCATGTACACAACATAATAACTACAAGAAAATGAAATCACAAAAATGAGAATATTTCATAAACAATATAAGAGAATAACCAATCATTCATTAAATAATAGGTCCTTAAGAGAGATGTACATATAGGATCACATGAGTAACTTCTCTCAAGAAAGGCGATCAGAGAGACAATAATAGAAGAATAACTCCTATGCATAAAATATCCAGTCAATGTAGTTAATTTATATTCATCTATTTAAAATGTAAATCTAGGTACACCTAAGCAATTTTATCCATGAAAGTAAGAAAACTAAAAATAAGGGAGAAAGTCCCATAATAAATAAATATGGGAAAAAAATAAAACCTCTACATTAAAACTATGCATAAATTAGTCCTTACTTAAGATTGGTTGACTTAGTTCTTAAAGAATCTTGATTTTACAGTATCAAAAGTAAAAATAATATTGAATAAAGTAACTCAGTAAATATGAGTAAAAATATAGTATAGAGGAAATAAATGAATACACCTTATTTGTTATGTAAACCAATGTATGAACATGGTGACAACCTATGTGTGTGGATGTATATAAGGATTAAATCATTGAATAATTTGGACTGAGCTGATATCTTCATCAATCCTCTTATGTGGGTGGCTTAAAACCTCAATCCATTTTTGACTCCATAATTTCCTACACCTCCTTTGTGGATCATGACTTTTGAATAGCTTGTATTAGACTACAAGTGTGTCTAACCCTCTCATGTGGGTGGCTCAAGAACTGAAGTAGGCTATGACTCTATCATTACCCTCACGTGTGTAGAAGATTAATCTCAAACTAAATTATACAAATTGTTGTAAATATATAACTATGTATGTCATCTCTATGGCCACTTGGATACATTAGGTAGGTATAGGATTATGAATGCCAACCACTACAGATGGAGTAAGGTATGAAATTGGTGACAACCTAGAATATGATGTCAAGTGTATATACTATAGAGAATTACATGGAATTTTCCATTCCATCTAATCAACTATTGTGTAACTCAGCATAAGGAAACAATGTGTTATTCACACGTACCCAAATATGATATCTGAGTATATGGATTCTAGATGGGGTTATAAAAAATATATATCTGAGTACATGAATTAAATATGGAACTAGTATTGTCGTACATGATGGCTAGAATCTGAGCAACTGATATGAAACTGAGATTAACTAGAGTGAATATGAGATAAAATTTTGAAATACTATCAAACCTATAGCTATATCTATGTAAACATGTATTGTACATGGTGTACTATTCTACCTTATTTGAATTGCCTTGAAACTAGCACTACTAGATTGTAGCACCATGACTTGTATAGTAGTGCCATGTGGTGCTAGTGTCCTAGTATTAGTAATAATGTCTTTTTGGTTTGAAATTTGGGTGACTGAAATGCTTTTTAAGTCCCTATTTTTTATATGTATTACCTATGTTTAATTTCTCAAAACTATGCTTCTGTGCTAAAAATTGTTTGTGAGTATAATATAGGAGCTAAATGTTTATGACAAACCCATATAAATTTTCCCTCTTTTTATGTTATTTGTTGACCTTTCCAAGAACTACCCCCAAAATAAATAGCTCTTTAATATATGTTAGCTGGACCATATATGTTAAATGTGTAATAATCCAATACAATGTGCAAACATAACATCAAAATGTAAGATAATTTAAACATTAGTGTGTAGTAAAATATGTATGTTGTATCCAACATTACCTAAAGGTATTAAGATAGATGTAATCAATGTGTATAATATAAAATCTAAGTGACTAATTAGGGGGATGGGGCATGCTGTCCATAATATCACCCAAGTATGAAGGTTAGATGCATGAGGTCCCTCATGGCATCAAAAACTAGTGTGTAAAATAAGAAAAGATAAGGGTCATAGCCATGATTCATAAAATAAAATATATATACAAAACACATGAGGCATGTATATATATGCCAAGGGGATGCAATAGAATGGATATGAGAAAATGTCACTAAAGTATAGAAAATTAGACATACAAGGACATGTTCAAATGTCCACATATGCAAGTAACAAGAAAGTTGTCTTAGAGCCACATATGACATGTTCAAATGTATGCATACACAATCAATAAATCACACACAAGGGACATGGGCACATGTCTAAGGCATACATGAATAGAATTGTCATAGATATAAATAATAATGTCATATTAAAAATGCCTTCAAATAGAAGAAGCACAATAATGTACTACAAATACGTGTAAATGTTACGATGCACATATGTTGAGTTTAAACTAGTGATGGTCAGTTAAAAAATATGAGTATGAGTATCAATGATCAATACCAAGATGTATTAATGAAAAAATTAGAATGTAAAAAATGTAAGGATAGAACATGGTAATAAATTGTTTGATGAGATTCCCCCAAGTGGGTGGATGTATCATATGAATAAATCCGAATTAGTGTTTATCCCCCAATGGGTAGATGATAACATGTATGGATTAGTGTAGTGGACCTAAGTCCTATATGTTATCTACAAGCACTCGACAAGAATGAGATAAAAATGTATGTATGATAAAATTGACTTAAGTAAAATAGGTAGCCTATGTAGTGGCTGGCAAGTATAATAAATGTAAATGTACAAATGCATATAATTTGTAAATTTTGTCTTTTTTTGGGTAATATTTGAATGTTTTTGTGTTTTGACATGCTATATTGTATTTGTATTTTCTATATATAAGCTATGTACAAACAAATGAAAATAAACTATGTACAAGGAGAAAGAAAGAAGAAAGTATGTATAAGAGGGTAGGAACCATACTAACTAATGAGTCTCATGAGAGACTCACTATCATCGTGACCTATGTCAAATCAGGGAAATATGATCATGTGTTATGTGTGAATGGGTATGTATGATCCCATAATCTATTGTGCAGAGTAATATGTGTCTGTATCTACATGTGTAGTGGTGATATGAATATGTGGCACTCATTATGAAGCCTTGTGAACTATAGGGGCCCTAGGAACCCATGTGGTAGAATAATTTATAGGTGACATAGGTGCCTTATGATGAGAACCTTGAGAATACAATAATGTTGGTCTTGGCATAAACTAGGTAAGGAAGGTCCTCTAGAATCTATGACATATATTTGACGTAGGGGTCTTTCTAATACTTGTCTCTATAGGAGAGTATGTGTATATGTTGATATCATAGGAGCTTGTAATGGTGGATCTACTAAACTCTTTGATGTATACATATTAACTATACTCTAGGTTATAGCTAATAGCTATGCAACATTTAGTAATGGTATTATAGCTATAACTACTGACTATTCTTAAACTACATGTGGGATGGGTATAGGATACTCATATGGGTGCCCCTCAATTTTAACCACCTAATTTGCATGTATGCACTTCAATCACATATGTATTTTAGATGGGTTTGATTAGAGATGCTATAACCATGGTATGATTAATAGCATATTAAACATGCATGTACTAGGTACTACTAGAATTTGAGTGGTTATATGTGTAGGTTGAACCTATAATGAGAACACAATCTCCTCAATGTAGCTCTGAACATGACCATTGAAATCACTACTGATTTTATATGTGGTGAATATACCCTTTTTTGAGTACCCAAAATGATTCAAAAGTGTCATAGTCTACACACTTATGTTTGAACCATTTTTAACCAGAACACTCTAGATAGGATGTGATATATGTATGTTCATATAAAGAGTGCATATAAATCTATTTCATCATCAACAATATCCTAATCTAAGAATGTGATGAGTGGTATAGGTGGAACTTTACATGTTAATAATGTTGTGTAATCAGTGTTCCTCTTCTATAATAGTATGATATGAATCTAGTGATGGATGTGTCTGATGTGTGTAGTGAACACTCGATGCACCACCTCCCTCATTTGTTTTATGATTTGTAAATGGATATAATAATATCTTTAGTGCATTGGATTATATTTTTTTTGATTTTTTGACTCTATGGGTGTGCCCACATCAATAATATTATCCTCAATCAGATCTTATATCTTAGGATTATATTTTTCTATAAAAGGATATGTTTTATCAACATCTTTAATGGGAGCAAGAGATATGACATTGCATCCAACAGATGTAAAAATGATGCTAGTAACTCTAGAATATTAGTTAAGATTCGGTGCTAAGGAGTAGATAAAACCAATCTAGGTGATGGTTTGCATGTTGTGTTGACTATGGTATTTTTTTCAATTTTATTCTCTATAGCCCTTACCTTGTTTTTAGGTTTATTTTAAATATTAATATTTTATTCTTATCCATTTATATACTTGAGTTTGCCCATTGATAGGAGCTTAACCTCTCTATCTTTGACTTTGTTGCATAATTGGTAAATGTTGGAAACTTCATGACTAAGATAGATTCATGTAATGTTCATAAGATACTTTTTTAAAATATGTCTTGAATCTCCATATTTGCCATGGGACTAATAAATTTGGCTAATAAAGTCTTGTATCATAAGACATAATCTATGATAGGCTCATTTGACTTTTACTTCAACTATGCCACTTATGCGAATGATATGTTGTCACTGATGTTGATTGAGAAGTGTGATTAAAAAAATGTTAACCAAATTATTAATTTTTTGATATATTCATTTATTAAATCCTAAAACCATTGTAGGCTATAATCCAATAAACTATGTGGAAACAACTTCATGAGAATCCAATCGTTAGACTCATAGTCCAAACATGTTACATGAAAAGCTATGAGATGATGTTATGGGTCACCCTTAACATCATATATTGGGTACCACACAACTATATTACAAGGGAGTTATTTCTATGTGATTTTTCGAAGGTGTAAGAGATTATTAGAATACAAGACATGTGTTGGCCTAGTAGCTCCCTTCTCAAGATGTAACACCTTAGATAGTAGAGTATGAATCTTGTGCATAATTTATTTTGAATTTGGATTAGATTAAATATCCAAAAGAGATGTATTTATCATTAAATCTTATCAAATTACAATATTAAGTTGTGCTGGTTGAGATAGCCCCATTATAGGTACAACAAAATTATTAACTGAGTGAAAGATTGACCATTATTTGTTTTGTTCTTGATTTAAAATATGGATTGTGAAATTTTTTGCATGATCAATGGGATATTCCTAAATTCAATCTATGAATCCATATAATATTTCATATCTTTTGATAATTATGTCATCATTATTAAGTGGAGGGAGAGTTTCCCAATTTTTAATGTGTATATCATCTTTTTTTTAATTATATTATTCATCTTCAAATGAATTATAATCAAAATACACACAATAAATGTGTGAATGATGTAGATATGGACTTATTATATGTTTCTTGCTGATGTTATAGGCTCAAATAGCATGAATGTGAATATACTCTATAGGATTACCACTTAGTCTAGCACTTCTTCTTAATGGAAATGAGATAGTCTTTTAAATGGAATATAGTAAATAAATTTTAATAGAAATGCTCAAATAATTTATATGTAATCTAAAAAAATTATATAATCTAATTAAAATAGAAAAATGAAGGATATAAACCCTGAGGACATCCAAGGTTAGGGGTTTTTTAATTAGGGTTCTTTTGAAAATTTAAATTATATTTAATTGAATGAAACCCTAGTGTGAGATTGATATAATTAGCTAGGTTATGTTAAAAATTAATAAAAAAATAAGCATGTAACCCTAATTTAGTACACAAAAAAATGAGAATGTAAATTAGGGTTTTGAGCAATATTTGAAGTAAGTTAGGTTCACCAAATATTTTAACCTTTTAGGGTTTAACTATGTGAATCTTAAGTTTGATTAAAGTTTTGAGTTATTTAAATTAGTGAAATAATATGAAATAAATAACCACAATTTTTTTTTAGAATTTAAATTTTTATAACTTTGTATAAATTATAATATATATGTACAAATAGAGACTTGTCTAACTAGGTCACATAGAGGACTAAGTGCCACCTATAGGATCCTTGAGTCATATTTTCCCCTAGATATTACCACCCACTTCTATAGTACCACCATGTAGATCTAGTGTCCTAAAAATGACACTAACATATTCTTTAAAATACTGCTCCTAAATTTTGGGTGCACCTATGCTTGTGTTTCTAGGTTATGTTCCTGCATGCATGAAGTCTAGAACTTTATATTGTGCCAGTAGAAATTAATTTATGATGAAAAACCTAATCCTCCTTGAAATTATGGCATGAGATAAAAAAATTCTGATTAGTAAGATAGGCTAGACATCCTTAACACCCCATTTTAGATAGAATTTTCCTACATACAAATACACCGAGGAGGGTTCTAGCCTGATATAATTTTCCCAGCTAGTGTTTGGTGTAAGTGAAAATGATTTATATAATGATAGTGGCCTTGAATTCCTTGAGTGTGCTTTATATTGTAAATCTTTGAAATATGGGATTAAGGTAGCTTGAATTAGTAGTATGCATAAGTGGGCAAAAATAGGGATTAATAACCTAGATTTCATTCCACTTGTTTCTTGTTTCAATAAGATTATTCATCTATTTTTCCATCTAGTAGATATAGGTTTAAGAGTCTTATTTTTATATTGATTCATAGTTTATGCAGATAATAAAATATGCTTAGGATGAACTTAGGACATTTACAGGTTTTAAAATATATATGTTCGGTAGATTTAGGGAAAGGAATGCTAGCGCAATATTTAGAGCACTACCACCATGTGGCTCTAGTATCCTTAATGTGGCACTAGTGTCTAGATGGTGAGTTGCTAGGCACAAAGCATCAAAATTTATGAATGGAGGTTTGAGACTATTTTTCATATGGTTAGGGACATCTGTGTTCCAGACAAAGGCTGGCAAAGTGTGACAAAGGCTCTAGGATAGGTCCAGGGCTAAGCTAGGAATAATTTGTCTCAAGTAACACTCTTAGCATCCAAATACAAATTTTAAGTGATTACAAGAGTTATACCAAATTTGAAAATAACAATGTCTTGAGGGACTAAAATGTAGCATGGATATTCATGAAGAATATGGGGTTACTTTTACTTTTTCAATTTTAATTTTGATCATTTTTATTAACATAATTTCCTCATATTTCAGCCCCAACATATTCATATCCTCACAATATTGGGGAACATGGAAATCATAGGTTAATGATATTAATTTCCTTCATAAAATCCTTCTAAAAATTATACAAAAGAGAACTAAATTCAATGAAATTTTCATAAATGTAAATATATCAAAAGAAGCATTCATCATAAAATAAGATTCCTTAAGCTTTATCAAGGAAGACTAAAAATTAACAATAATAAAATAATTTTAATGAACCCTTATATACCTAGTAAAATCAAAATTTAAATTGGGCTTATAATGTGGTTTATCTGATAATCAATAAAAATTCAATCATTTAAAATGGAAGGTTTCTCCACAGGGCTTGTCCCCCTCCCATGGCTATTACCAACATAGATTAAACCTTAAATATATATTAAATATATTTTTAACATGGCTTATTCCCATCCCATCACAATGAGATTATCCCACCTCACTCAAAACATTTTGGATATCTCTAACTTTATGTTTTGTGCTGATGGGATTAATGGGATTCACCTAATTATGATATATATTTATAAATTAAATAATATAAATAAAGTCATAATTCAAGCATACATCTAAATATAAATGATTGAAAATTATTTTCTCTTATTTGATAAGAACATACACTAAATATGCAAAATACAAAAGAGATAATGATACTTATATATTCTTGTTGATTATATGATTGCAACTATGCTCTAAAAGTGGAAATAAAAGAAAATTATGCCTCTTTTTTGTTGGGTTAAGGAACTAATATTATTATTCGTTACTATTGGTAAATATTAAATTTATGGTGAGTACTTAATTATGCATATGTGTAGCATAGTTACTATGAAATAACATAGATATGTCTTTACTTACTTTTTATTTCTAATCCCAAACCCTTATGAGACATGCACGTATAGAAATCAACCTTCTTTGTAGACATGCTTGTGAGGGATAGAAACATACAAAATAGGGGAAGTGTAATGATATGAGATGACCCCATTCACCTTCATCTAATTATTTATTATCGCCTACATACCTAATTCTTTAATTAGGGAAATCAAGCCACACATTGTTATCCCACTTAGTGTGATGTTTTGATTCTTATCCTTTCTTATATATATGTAGCTAATTTTTTTATTTTGTACTTGAAAATGTCTAATTTGACTATTATTTTTGGTAAATTAGAAATGGATTGATAATTCTCCTAGTGATAGTTATGTGAGTTAAAAATAATAGGGAAGATACAATCAATGTTCAACTATGTATAGATGTATGTTAGATAAGTGATATATACTTTTGAATGGGGTATCAATTTTTTTATATATGGATCAATTTTAATACTGTCTCATGCCACCAATATGATATTATAATGGGTAGATGCTAAGGATGCATATGCTTTTATAAAAAAATTAGTTTTTGGAATAATTTAGTTTGACAATGTGTCATTATCAACTAGAAATAATTTTCATAATGATTAGAACTGACCCATGTATAGGTGGACTATTCTAGGAATCAAGAAATGTCTATGAAAAATATTTAATAGGATTTAAATATAAATTTGGGTTCTTACATGTGTATAAAAATAGAACATAAGTTATGAATCATAAGATAACATGAAAGTGTGAGAATATAGTGAATTAGGTACTTTTTTAGATTCTCAATTCATGCATGGTAAATATGTGTCATTCTCATTGTTTTGAACTACTCATTAAAAAGCAAATCCTCTAAGTGAAGAAGATTATGAAATCCAATTCTCTAGCCAAGATTTGATAAATATAAATAAAATATTTATCAACAGAAAATGAGAAATCATTTTTAATCTCCATAATTGAATAAGGTCAACAAATTATTACACAAATCTCTAAAGTGGAAAAAAAATCACTCCCTCGTCTCTTAGTAAGGAGAAAATATACATTTAAAATGATCAAATAGGTATCAAGATTTTTGGAATAAATATGAAAAATATAATACACATGGAATATGGCAAGCCACATCTTTGGAGATGTGGTGGGAAAATATTTTAATATTTCAAATGGAACCCTCAAACCATAAGGTAATTGGAGCCTAGTGTAGCTAGGATGTTGGCTATCCCCAAATTATATATATGAATATGGCAAGCCACATCTTTGGAGATGTGGTGGGAAAATATTTTAGTTTTTCAAATGGAACCCTCAAACCATAAGGTAATTGGAGCCTAGTGTAGCTAGGATGTTGGCTATCCCCAAATTATATATATATATATATATATATATATATATATATATATATATATATATATATATATATATATATATATATATATATATATATATATATATATATATATATATATGGGGTAATGTTGATGTTTCTTAAAGATGTTCATAAATATCTAACCATTTTGACCAAAGTTATGGTATATATATCTCATCTTTGATACTCTTATTTATATCCCTTTCAAATACATTTATTGAATCAATTATAAAAGTATGCATATCTAGTATGTGCATGTTAGTAGCGATAAAGCCTAGAAGAGTGGGAGTCTAGGCATAACAACTAGATTTTATCCCATGTTTTCTTATATGCATAATGGATTTAAATGAATGAGATGGGTGCTTATATAAATTATTAAATATTTGGACATCTATCTATTAATATGTTCATAGTCACCACTTGAAAGATCAAAATATTTAACTATGGAATTGTACCAATTCAATAATAATGATGTCTCAAGGGATAAATATTGTACCATGGATATTATTGCATAACATGGAGGTACTTCTAATTTTTCAATTATGATTTTATTTCATATTTAGTAATGTAATGCCCTCATGTTTTAAGCTTGTGTTTATGAGTAGGTGCAAAAAGTTTCATAGTCTGAGCTATAGTCATAATCACCACTTGAAAGATCAAAATATTTAAATGTTAGAGTTGTACCAAATTCAATAATAATAACATCTCAATTAAAATCTATCTAAGCATGGAGATTCTTGCATAGCATATAGTTCTTATACTTTTTCAATTTCTTTTTTTTTCAAATTTCTTCCAATAATACCCTCTTGCTTCAACCCCATGTATAAGATTAGTGTAAAAATTGAATTAATACATTACTCTTTGATTAGATATCATGAAACTAAAACCTAAGAATTTATTATCAATAATGGTGAGGGAAAAATACATTTTCTTAGTCTAGAATCATTTGTTGGTTAAAAGTTAAAGTTTGTCATAAAAAAACACACCCTTAGATATGCATATGAAAATACCATCTCAACATGCTAGCCTTTATATATAAGTAAAAATTGTTTGACATTATGCTTTGAAGTGTTACAAAATACATGTTTTTACTTCTCAAGATTTATGTGAATATAGAGTCTACTATAAAGAATCTTGAGATATGTATTTTTTTTATAGATACCTTCCTCTGAGTGGGATATCAAATTAATGTCATCTTATAAATAATAATAATAATAATAATAATAATAATAATAATAATAATAATAATAATAATAATAATAATAATAATAATAATAATAATAATAATAATAACAACAACAACAACAACAAACTATCCTTACAAACTTCATATGATTTCCTCAATCTCATCTACATGTTTACCAAAATATTTATGAAAGAGTGACCAACCTTGATTGACACAAATGAAGCTTCATTGCCACTACATCTCACCAAATTTTATGTGAAATCTACAAAAAAATGACTTGTCTAATAATTTAACCATGGATATCACCAATTATAGAATACTTAAAGATATGTGTCTATTAATGAACAAATGTTGTAGAAAAGTGTTAAATGCAACTTTATGAAATTATACAAAGAAACAATAAAATTTGTGCCTCTTTTTATAAGTCTCATTAATTTTTAAATTACATAGAGAAAATATGATAAATATTGTGATTATTCATCATTAATATTGCTTGTCCATTAGCTCTCATGTTTTTGGTTTTATTCCATCTATAGATATAATATATACAATAATAGTGATTTTTTTACATGTTTGTGATTAATTATGATGGTTTGATATTTATTATGATTGTTTATGTATCCAAATTTGTATAGATGAT
>JARHVA010003855.1:1222500-1300000 GCA_037957365.1 Torreya grandis | reverse complement strand
ATAATGAAAAATGTCAATGTAATCTTGAATAGATTGGTCCTTAACTTGATAGAGTTGTTACCACTATATGTACAAATCATCATATGCTCCAATGGGATAGTATTCTTCCTTTACCACTTCCAAGAAATCATCCCAAGTAGGTTCCACCTCAAGGCAAATTTCATCTATAATTAACCTCTTTTTCTACACTTCCCACCAATCTTTCATGGGCAATGATGCTTTCAAAAGAGCAAAAGTGGTATTTTCTCCATCGATGAATTTATTTATAGAAAAGTAGGAATATAATTAATCTAATTAATTTTCTACTACATCAACATTGATTTTTCCTTCAAATTTAGGGATATAAAAATTCACCTAAACCTTGAAGGGTGTTGGGGAACTAAAAGGATGTTCCATGGATGAGGTGCCAAGAAGAGCAGATGAGGAACTAAAATTTCCCATAGGGATTTGTTGGAGAATTTGGGTGAATTGTTACATCATCTATTCTTGTTTACATTGGAGGGATTCATTCAAAATTTACTTGAAGGGATCAAATGTCTTAGTTTCATCCACCATTTAAAGTCATTTAGAGAAAAAAGGTATATAGTTTCGAAGCTCTTTTTCTTTCACCCAAGCTTCTTATAGCCTGACCTCATCCTCAGGATCATACACTCTCAAAACCAACCGCTCTAATACCACTAATCCAAAACATATAAGTTTTGATTGAAAAATATTTAAATAACATGAAAATAACATAGTAACAAGTTATTCTCTAAGAAGAGATGTTTTATTACTCAAGATTGTAATATAACCATATTCTTATCTCTAGAAAGAGATATCTAATTTCCATTTTAGGTTACACCTCCATTTATACACATTTTTTAAGTAGGAAAAGGATTTGGAATGTCACCAATATCAAGGTAGATTAAGTGGTTCGAATTCCATGATTTAAAACAATATAGAATTTGAGGAATTATTATTTTTAAGAAACTTACTAGTTTTAGACTACACTACTAAATTGAAATTTGGGGAACTTATATTGGGTTTTTAGGGGTCAAAAACCACCAATCCAATCTATGTGACATCTCACCATTTTCTCCTAATTCTTATTTTTTTAATGATTCAAATGCATAGTCAATCAGGGCTACAGTGCAAAAGTTATGGCTCTTAGAAGTTCCATTATCAATTGGGGTAGAACCGTCACCCAAATTATCCCCTAAATTATTACCAAAATCAATGTGCTAGTTGGTATTTACCTATGTTAAAATGAGGGATTATGACTATATGATCACCTTCTCCTATCTATGTATATTATGTATGGTTAATGTAGAATGATGATGTACACAAATCTATAAATCAACCTCCTTCACCTTGAAACTATAAGTGTTCTTATGATGGATAAAAACATGTAAGACCTAGTAATGTGTAATGTGATGAGATAACTCAAATCACCCCATATGATGATTGACCTAATTATGTATCTAATAATTTAAGAATGAAATAAATTCCCATATAGTTCTCCCACCCAGTGTTATTTTTCCATTATCCTCCTTCGCTATATGTATGCAACTAACTATTTAGCTTTGGTACTTTCCAATGCCTTATTTTACTTAGATTTAGTGTGATTTAAACTTGGATTTTGACTGATCCTAGTGATATATTCACAATTTGGGATGAATAAGTAAAATATTCTTAATGTTCAATAATGTATATATGTGTACCAGGTAAGTGTCATATCCCTTTTGAGTGAGACATTGATTTGTCTACATATACTTGTAATTGGGTAATTTATCATATAAGCAATGCACTATGAAAATGGGATGACATTAACATAATATTTGACTCTAAAAATTAGCCATTTGGGTGAGCATTGGTTCTTACAAGATTGGGTAAATATCAACTAACAATATTAACATAAACTAACAAAATATACCTATGTAGATGTAGATTGAATTGATGGTCCAGACAATAAAGTTATTATATGTGTAAAAAAAATCATAACATAACATGAAAGTGTGATATAATGATATATTAGGACCTTGATTTTTTTTATTTCAAGTCATTTATGGTAAATCTGTGTCAATCTTGTCATTGTTAAGTACATAATACTATATCAACAAATTCTCCTTATTTTATTATAGTAATTAAATTATTATAGTAAAAGGATAAAATTCAATTTAATTTTTTCAACACACTATATCTTTTATAGGAATATCCAATTG
Source organism: Torreya grandis (assembly GCA_037957365.1). Classification (NCBI taxonomy): domain Eukaryota; kingdom Viridiplantae; phylum Streptophyta; class Pinopsida; order Cupressales; family Taxaceae; genus Torreya; species Torreya grandis. The sequence goes on along the minus strand of JARHVA010003855.1, from coordinate 1,297,799 downwards.
TGCAAGGTACTCAATAGAATACCCTACAATCATGTATAGTTAATGTCCATAGTATAAAAAAATTAATCTAAAACTAAAAATTTGAAATTTTAATAAGTAGATTTATTATCACACCTATGTGTTGGTGAAACCATGATGCCCTTAAGTCCTTTTGGATATGATGCTTCCTTATTCAATCATTATAAAAACTTTTTCTTCCTTTATGGAGAACATATATATTTGAGGTGATTGTAACCCAAATTTATGTAACTATGTAGGCTCTTTGTCTAGGAAGGCTATATCTCTCAACCCTCATGAATGTGGGTATAATTAAATAGTGTATTAACCAAAATAACTATTTATTAAAAAGATAGAACCATGTGATGGTATCTCTCAATGAAAACTAAATCAACCATTGCATATGAAATAATAGATTCAATTGTATATTTTCACTCAAGTGTACTCAAGTTCACTCAATGTAAACAAAATTAAATGATAAAAGGGGAATGAACAATGTTCATTCCCCCATCATGAAAAAAAATATGATAAGTGTGAATTGGAGTGACAACCATTTTAAATTAAATTTTATGTTGTTTATGTATTTTAATGAACTAGGAATATAACTCATGTGTCTAAAAGTGTGTATATGTAAATGGTCAAATATCATGCCTCATAAATCTAAAAAAATATATATATGTGAATGAATAAGTTTCATGCCCCTTAAAATTTTCATATTTGGTATATAATAATATGAATTTACATGTTGAATTTGAGAATATGTATCTCAAAAGTATGCGTATATGCAAACTTCTAATTTATTTTACTATAAACTATGTGCATATGTACCCAAATGTGTATGATTTTATGTGTGAGTGTATCTTCATGACATATGCCTCCATAATCTATATCAATGTGCTAATATTAGTTACATAATTTAACCTTCTATTATTTGAACCTTGTAAATCTTAAAAATTTATACTCTTATATAATTTTATTTTTACGCAGGCTTATGTCTCTATCAAAAACCCACTATAACTCCCCTCTTTTGGGAAGATGGATGTATCATTAATGTCTTCCATATACAAATAATATTTAAATATATTATGTTATGTATAAATAAATATTCATGTAATATCATATGAGCATGTGGATAACATGTCATCATAGTGAGGTATACGTCAATTAAGGCATGTATGTAAGACATGTAATGTATGCCTTGTGTGTGTTATGCTTAGATAGATATGTTATTGAATCATGTAATAATATGATCATTGAATAAGATTATGCAATAAAATAGAATGTTATAGATCATTACACCACTTAATGTTAAAAAAATCAAGTTTCAATATCACACATAAGTCCAAGGTCCACATACAAGGGACGTAAATATGTTACAAAAAAAATTACATGGTAAAAATTCAAGAGAATATACAAATGTTTTAAATAATAAAAATGAAAAATTTCCCATCAAACAAGTCGAATGGCCACTCTCAAGAGACATAGAGATGTCATAAATAAGGCCAAATGGCCAATCTTCAAAGTCATATAGATGTCATAAATAAGGCCAAAAGGCCACACAAAATAGACAATCACAAAGTATCCTATCATGTAATATAATAACAACATAAATGGAGAATATAATAATGGGACATGTCTATACCATCTATATGAATCAATTTCAAATCATAGTATAATAGTATATCCATGTATTGGTAACTAATAATATATGTGTAGCCAATCTATCTATCTCAACATGGTTATATATTATAAAATTTATAATGTAACTAAGAAAGACAAAATACAATGCAATCCTACCTAAACTGTATTAACATCTTTATAAACTAATAACAATAAAAGAAATAGAAATAATGAAACACTTGCAAATCATACCATATATGTTCATCACCTTCCCTATTTTGTAATCAATGGTAGATTTACTTTTGATTAATTTATGTGGTGCTCAAGTCTTATCCAAACAAATCTAATTGGGTAGCATGTGGTTTCAATTTGATTTTATCTTAATGGACTGACAAGGATAATTTGATAGAGTTTTGATATCTTCAAGGTTGATGATTTAAGTACAGGATTGTATGAAAATTCATAGGCTTGAGGGAGATGAGATGATGGTTGAGAATAATCTAAATTTATTGAATGATTAAAGTAATAAACAATTGGATTTGAGTCTTAATCCTAATGTATGATGAATAATTCCCATGTGTTGATAATAATGGTGTTGAGGTAAACATACCCCCATTTTTGAAAATTGAGAACCTTAAGATACTTTAAACCTTAACCCTAAAACCATGGTATTTTGTGATGATTGTTAGAATTTGAAGATCATCCACTTTGATAAAGTTGGATTATTGCTTTATGGTTTTGCTTTGAGCCTACATAATGTTGCTAATAATTGGTCTTCATGTCTTATAAGTTGTAGGTTTAATGGAGCCCTATTGAATGGATCATGGTTGGAATTTATAGAGTGACTCTATTCAAGTTTTCACTAGACTTATGTTTGTGAAAATTACAATCTAGATTCATATTCCAAAATCTACTTCAAAAGAACTTGGAATAAACCCTTGGTTTAAATTTGCATTGGTAGGATAATTTGGCAGGAATATTTTTAATTTATTTTGGACTTAAGCCCAATTTTTATGTTAAGGCTTGGTCATGTTTTTTAACATGACCAAACCTTATCCTAAAGATTATGATTAGTCCCCTTTTATTTTCCCCTTGTGTTTATTATATTTCTAATGTGGCCCAATGTTATGCTAGTAGGATCCATTTATTTTTATCATGGTCTCCTTTGCTAAAATCTTTAACCTAAAGTTCTAAACTAAAGGACCCATTTACATTTATCAATGTAAATGAGACCTTAGTCTTAAAGCTTTAGCCTAAGTCTCTATCTACCCAGGTCTAACTTTAATATTGGTAGTGTCCTTTTTTCTTCTAGCATGGGTCCTTTATTACCTACTTATCCTAAATCCTTAATGTTAAGGCCATGTTTATGTCTATTAGCATGAGCGAGACCTTAGTATTAACATTTTATCCTAAGTCTCTATCTACCTAAGTATAAATTTCATATTTGTAGGGTCCTTTTTATTTTTATACCATGGTCCCTTTAGTACTTAGCTTAAATACTTTGTGCTAAGGCCATGTTCATGTTTATTAACATGAATGAGACCTTAGTCTTAACACTTTATCCTAAGTCTTATTTCCTTTTGGGTCTTAAATTTAAAACTTTACTCCTTTGTAGATCCAATAGTCCACACTTCATCGTAGCCTTTTATCAAGTAGAGGGAAGCCAATACCAAAAAGTCAAAGGTTCATGAAGCTCTACGGAGTCACCACACAACACTACCACATTTGATGTTTGATAATAAATGGTCCCACCTATTTAATGGAACCAATGGTGTATAATTTTTTTGATCATGATTGATGACTCTCACTTCATCATAATTTTTAATAAGATAGATCAAAGCCAACATTGAAAAGTCAAAATGCCTAGGAAGCCCCATAGAGTCACCACATGGTAGTCCCACATATAAGAACTTAACAAACTTAAATTTTATGTTCACATGACCATCATTTGACATCTACAAAGACACTATTGATATATGTGTGACTTTCAACTTTAGGCCCAACAAAACCAAGAACTTGATGAGCTTAAATTTGATGTTCCCACAACTATCATCTGACATCAGTGAAGTTGTCATTGACATCTATGCAACCATAAAATTTAAGCCCAATAAAACTAAGAACTTCATAAGCTTAAATTTGACATTTTTATGAACATCATTTGACATCCATAAGGCCATCATTGAAATTTGAAATACCATCAAATTCAAGCTCATCTAACATTTTGTTTAGATAAAAGGGCATGTTTTATGTCGTTCGAAGGGGCCATTTTGATATTATGCTGTAAAAATGATATTATGCTATAAAAACTTAACATAAAATGCTTTAACCAAATTATTTTCATATTTATTATTATGAAATATACTTAGATAAAAGCATTTTAACCTAAGTTCTTTATATGACTATGCATTAATTAAAGGTCATGCATCTTGTAGGATCTAATAGTTTGTACTCCATCACAACCCTTGATTCACTGACATGAAATCACTAATGACTATTCAATGATTATAAGAGAGCCTATTGTCTCAACACATAGTAGACATGCGTTCAACTTGTTACTAGTGTAGGATATGGAGCTCAAAAATACCATGGAGGTACCAAGTTGCACAACTATGAGGCTTGATACTAAGATGGCCAATGACATGCAAGGGCCCAGATCAAGATCAATGGCCCACACTCATACTTGGATATTGATCAAATGGTGCAAATTAGAAGGCATTTTTAAATGCTAATGACTAGTGCTTTGAAGGCATTTATGAAAAATTCCACCAAAATTGATAGATATATGCTAGATAAGCACCACACAAGCACAAAACAACAAAAATAAAGATCTTTTGTGCTCAAGAATGCAAATGTATAAAGGCAAAGGTCAAAACCAAATCTAAAGCATGTATGAGCTTAATTACAGGCAATCCATCACCATTAAAGCTTTAGGAGAACCCCAAACTTTCATAAAATCCCTAATTTGAGTTATGTTTAATTATAGTTAAGCTAAAAGAGAGTCTAATTACAATTTGAGCAAAACTAATTAACCTAGAGACCATGTGAAACATAATAGTAAACAATTGTAAAATTTTGGAATCTATGGCATCTCATAGGTAGCTATGCATGGATGAGAGAGAGATATATTTGTTTGCAAATAATGAAGGGAGGGTCTTTAAAGACACTAACCTAGACATTATTACATTAAACACAGTTAGTAAGAACTAGTCTGAGCTCTTTTGGGTCATTGAAGAGATGTATTCCATCATGAAAGAAGAATAGAATATTACCACTATAACCAAAATGTATTATGCCCTAGTTTTAGTCTAAATGGCTAGTATCCACCATATGGCCACCAAACCAAAGATAATCCACTATATCAACATCCTTGCTCTTATTTTTAAGGACTATAAGATTGAGTAGGGTTGGATTATTCATGAGAGGACCTTTAAAATAATTACTTTCATTTTCTAATTGGGCGTTGAGAGTTATTACAAGCTTCCAAAAGCATAAGTGGATTTTCCTACTATTAAAGAATCAATTGACAAGAATGATATAGACACCATCCTTAAACCATGGTTGTTCCAAGTGAACCATGTGATTTAAGACCCTATTGGCAGCATCCCACTTGCCCAATTAAGAGAGGGGGTTAGGGTAATCATGACTCTATTGAATAGAATATCTAGATCCCATTTAACCATTTATGTCAATAATAGTTGGGTGTCCTACATTTACTTTATGATAGATAAAGGGTTCACTCCTCTAGATGGAGAGATGATCAACATATATCAAGAAAGACAATTCAAAACCATTAAGAAGAGGATGAGTGTCTAATTCTTTCTAATGTCATAACTATTGGATGCCTTACTAGCCTCCACTCAGATCCCTCATATCAAAAATTGGTCACTTGAGGGTAGATTTATAGTCTCCCACCATTATTCAAAGCTACATAGATTCAAATATAGGCATAACATCTAATTCATCTTTAACTATGTGTATCTAGCCATGGTAGAAGCTATCACAAGGATAACTTTGCCTAGTATAAGCCCTCTAATAAATAAATATGTGGAGCTAATGGGAGACATCTAGTTATATCCATAATTTATATTTATCATAATTAAATGAATTCCAATCCAATCTTATAGGTTGCCAATCTATGTTCCCCTCAAGCTGGTAGAGCAAAAAATTATATACCAGCTTCTTATTGGCGTGGATAGAGTGCACAAAGACAAGAGGAAAGGCCTACTCCATCCCTTTTCTTTAACTATTGTGAACTAGGAATTTGACTCAAGAGAGGTGATTAGTATTGTGTTAGTCCAAAAATGCAAACAAATTGATAAAAACACACTTATTAGAATACATCTCTAGGCCTAGTTAATAGGGAGATATTAGTTAACAAACATGAATGAAACACACAACTAAAATGAAAAATAAACCTTCTTTTACCTTCCTTGAATGCTCTAAAGTGCTTTTTGTAGTGGCTTGCTCAGTTTGTATTCATGAAGTATACATCAATGGAAGCTTGGCTACCTCCATCTCTCCTTGGCACCTTATGTCTTTAGCTTGGCATGGCTTGGCTTAATATTTAGGCATAATAACACTAATTGGTATGAGGGTTTTGAAATAATTCAAAGTTATAACTTTGCACAAGTTAAGCTTAAAACTCATGTGGCAAGCCCTCATATTTATCGATTTTTTCAAATGGATACAATCAACCTAAACCATCCATCTCTAAATTAAGATGTGTGGCTAAGGATTAATCCAATTTTATAATTACAATTGATAAATAAGATCATAAATATTTGGGATAGAAGATAAATTAATAGGCATGGGGGGCTTTGATGAGGCATGGGAGGCATGAATCCTGATATTTGTGGTGTTTATGGCCTAGGGATGTCTTCCCAAGAAATGAGGTCACCTAATGATGTAGATATTCAATAATCATTTCTAAATATAAATATTCAACAAGTTTCCATGGAATTATTAATTAGTCTATAATTTGGTTTAACTAGCTCTTAATCATGATTAAGCACTTTATACACAAATTACTCAAATTAATCAAAATACCTTGTTATTGGTCCAAAATTTGACTAGATTGGAATTAGAGGTTAATGTCAGATGAATTGGATTCATTATCTCATTTAAGATGTTACCAACAACAAATAATAAAGTCATGTGTCTTATGTAATATATTTGATAGGAAAGAGAAATCTAAAGCACCCAGGTGTAAAATTGGCATTTTGACTTGGAATGATTTGATCAAAGTTAGTTGGCCCATTAATTGCACTACCCCATTGAGAGATATCCTATCCAAAATCAACACTTGACTATATCAGGTTCAAATCTTTTAACATGCTTTAGTGTTTTTAGGCCAAATTGTGTACTTTGGTAGAAATTGGTCCAAAACTAGTTAGAGGTTATTGGTGGCTAGATTTAGGTGTCTATAGTTTGCCCATATTTGGGAAGGTGTTGCTAGCTATAAACACATCAATTTCTTCTGAAGTAATGAGAGATGGCCTATATGCCAAAAATAAGATTATGGTTAAATAACAAAACTCCAAATGGTTTTGGGAAGCCTATGATGATGCCCTATCGAGGGAGTGGTCATCACATTTGCTGATGGGTGATCCCTCAAAAAGAAACAAAAAGAAAGGTGTAATTAACCCATGGTTGAAATTAATCAAAAGAATAAAATGCTTGTATGAATTGATGTAAAAAGGATGTTGATTTCCCCAAAGGTAGTTATAATCAAGAATAAAAATCAAAATAATGATTTGCCTATAAGCGATTATAATCATTAGGAGGACATGGATTGGATAAAGATGATGGTGCCCCAGTTAGGGTTGATTAGCAAGCATAACTAAAGGATATAACCTAGAATATAGATTAGTAGATGAGTGGGCACAAAGTGATGAAAGAGATGAATAGAAGAATAAGATTGATCAATAGAAATGACTCAGTTTTACCTACCAATGAGGAGATGCTCATATTTATTAGCATTAATACAAATAGAATGGTCAATGGGTTGATTTGATCAAGTTGTGTGGAAGGATTGTCGAAGGTGTTAAATAGAAAATTTTGTGGCTCCATTGATTAGAAACCTTCTTCAAGCTGATTTTTGCTATAGCATGTGATGATAGGCTTCATGATAGAGCACCATGAAGATTATCCTGAAATATGCATAAAGACTAATTCTTGATCTAATAAACACTCAAAAATAATTAACCAATGATAAAAACAATGATGACAATGTTGATGTATGAATATAGATAGACTTAAGAATAATGTGTGCAAGGAATCACCTAATATATACATATATACCAAGTCAAGACAAACATGCTCAAATTAAATAAATAGGAAATCTAATAGACAAATAAACAAAACAAACAAGCAAACAACTTGAAATAAACAAACAAACATAAATCCTAAAGACAAAAGCACTTGAAAGCATCCTATCAATGACCATGCCCCAATAAGGAAGATTAAGGATAACTGACCAAATTTAGGCAGAAATTTTTTTTTTAGATTTTTTAAATATTATGAATGTTTTTATAATTTTTAGGTATCTTAACTTGTTAGAGAATGACAAGATACCTACTTGCAAAATGGTGAGACTGTTTATCTTAGGTTATTCGCAAAATAGTGAGAGCATATGGAAAGGGGGAATAAGGTGACATACACGTGAATTGAGTATGACTTACATAGTCTTGAAATGACCTCCATTCATAATAATTCCAACCACAAAAAAGGTAGGGAGAAACCAACTAGGTCCCAACAAGTTTTCAAAGTTGGTAAATGGCGAGTGAAATGAAAACAGTGATGGAAAGGTGATATGGAAATGCATGATAAATAAATTTTGCCACTAGTTTTCCCATAGGTGGTTATAACTAGGATATAATATCATAGGTCAATGATACTAATTTTCCGATAGGTGGTTATAATTAGTATCAAGACTGGTGAAACATTGATTTTACATAGGCAGTTATAATTAGGCTCACATAAACAAACTTGATATAGGATGGAAAATAAAATATATCTTACCAGTTCAACTATCACACTACTTTTATAGATTGTCATTGTAAAAATGGATTGGATTGATTTTTGAATCTTGATTGGAATCCTCTCACAAAAGTGTAGGAATAACCAATGTAACCAAGATCAAAATAGGATTAGATAGCACAACTAAAAATAGGCTTTGGTCTAGATAGGAATGGAATGATAGGATGGTATGGTCTTCATCTAGGATAATGATGGGTTGATAAATTGGATAAAATGTTGTTAGGAATGCCCCCAAGTGATGGGTTAAATGGAAGGATACATGACAATGGAAAAAGGATATGTAACAACATCAATGCCATGGCAATGTGAAATGATATGGTAAATGTTTTCTGCCTGGGTGTGGTCATTGATTTTATTGTTCCTATTGATGGGGAGATGCACATCCTAATCAATAGATGATACAAATATAATAATCAATCAAGGTAATTTATATCCCACACCTTTTCAGAATACTTGCTCTATCAAGAACTAGCTATAGATTTGGTTATCAAGAATGCTATTATGATCTTCATTGGTCATTGATTTTGATTCTTTCAAGCATCAAGACAAGGTATCCTTGTAGCCTTTGAAAAGGAAACTATGGCCATGGATTGTAAATAAGGACAAAAAATAGATGGTAGGTTTTATTCTGAAATGAAATGGTTGATGATAATAGAATGTGTAGTGGTGTGGAAATAAATGAAGATCAGGACTTGCAATCACACATAAAGTTGTTGATGTTAGATTCAACATAACTTTAGTTATGGTGGGGCCAAAGACATGTTCTCTCAATAGGACAATAATTTTATTTTTTTTGGGCTTGAGAGTAGCTACCATCTGATTAAACTATAAATAGGAAGCTATTTTGATTTGATCTTTGATTTTTTCTTCATCCAATAGTGAAGAACTTTTATGCTTAGCTATTGGTGCCTCAAAGAGGTTTTCACTAGTAAATTTATCTTGATTGTCCTGTAGCACCTCTAAGAAGGTTTTACTAATGAAAATTTGATTTTCACTTAGATTTTCTTCTAGTGCTTCTAAAAACATTTCACTAGAAGATGTTGAGTTTGAACTTTGCTTATCCCCTAGTGCCTTCAAAAAGGTTTCACTAGGAGAGTGTTCTACTATATGAATGTGGTCTTAGCCTCCTTGATCTTCTTCAACTACTATGTCACCATTGATGTAGTTTAATAAAGTTTGATTCTATCAATCGCAATTGACACTTGTGAGAGGTGGAATGTCAATAATATGGATATTTTGGTTGATGGTAATCACCTATAGAATGGTAATGGAATGGAGAGAGGATGCACAATCCTTGTATAATATTCTAGGAGAACTTGTGTCGAAGCTAAATTACTCATCCTCAAAAATTGTAGCAAGATCACAAATGTATTCAAATTGATCTGCAAGGCATGTGTAACCAATGTTGTAATATCCATGCACATTTCTTTTTTTGAATTTGATTCTAACTCAAGGGACTCTGAATTTGATGTTGAGACTAATTTTCATTTATATTTTAATGGTAAATCTAATGTTGGTTTAAGAATAGAACTTGACTCTCTAGGATGGGAAAAGGGGCAAGAGACAACTTCTTAGAGATTGGACTATCAATAGGAGGCTCTTAAAAAATAGGCACATGGTTGAGGTAATGATTTTCCCAAAGGTAGTTATAATCATTAAGAAGTGACTTAACAAAGACTAGTCCATTAGAGTGAGACTCCTTGAAAAATGGTATAGGATAAATAGGTGATTCATCATAGGTTGACTTATCACAAATGGTTGATTCAATAGAAATATCTAAAATTGGTTGGTTCTCTTGGCCTTGGTTTCCAATGAGTTGTAAAATACCAGTTTTGAATACAAATTCATCTTCAAAGGATTGGATCAGTTGAGGTTTGGATGGGATTGGTTCTAGATGAGGAATGGATTGTGGTTGAATAATGATAGGGAATTAGGGAGCATGATTGCTTTCATGAGCCAAAGGATGAAGTCCTAAAATGGTAATGATAGGGCATTATGTGGCTTGATTGCTCACACAAGCCAAAGGACTAAGTCCTAGAATGATAAATGGACATTATGGAGATTGATATCTCACACAAGCCAAAGGATGAGGTCTTGGTATAGAAATGGTTTGGCATTATGGAGCTTGATTGCTCACACAAACCAAAGTATGAGGTCTTGTTATGGGAATGGTATGACATTATGGTCCTAGAATAGAAATGGTACGATGTGTTAGAGCTTGATTACTCATATAAACCAAAGCATCCAAGTCTTACTCATAAACCATATCATCCCAATCATGAGTTGGCTCATAAGCTAGTTCTTGACTATGTTCCACATACTAATTATTATAAAGAGGATATGGATCTATATCCCAAACAACATTATCTTTTATTGGGTATTTAATGTCCTCCTTATAAGCCTCTTTATACCAATCAAGGTCTCATGTTGGATCATGAGTTGGTTCATGATTTTGTTCCCATGAATGATTATTATGAGGTGGATAGAAATATGTCTCATAAACCATATTATCATCACTGGGGTCTTGACCAAAGCCGTAAAAGTCATTTTATGTGACCATTTTATCATAAATTGGATTATACATGACTCCACCATAGGTATAACTAGACATATCAACATAAATGATGAAATATCTAAAATGAAAAAGGCTTAGAGTTTTATGAATTCCAAAAAAACTATGTCTAAAGGACAAATGGTTCAAACTTATTCTAACCTAGTCGAAAGTGGAGTTGTATCTTTAATATGGTATCAAAATAAAGTTGTATCTCCAAAATAATCTATGATAAGACATGGCATAAAATATTCTAACATCAAATGTCATATACATAAAAGGTTAAGCATCTGAATAAAAATTGACATGTTAAAGGTCTAAGTCAAAGTGCTCCAAATAAGATCTAAACTAGGAAAGGGAAAAGTTGAGTTACTAGGTCTTTTGTCCAAATACAGAGTCAAAATCTAGGTTGAAACAAATAGGCATATATTACTACTTTTGGCCAAATGGTGTCAAAACCTAGACTTGAAACAAATATTGATGTGATTTGATTTAATCTAACAAGTTTGGAAACAACTTTGACATAGACCTCACACATAAAATCAAACATAACCATGATCAGTTGGCATAAGGTATGAGACAAAAGGCTCTTTAAAGAAAGACTGTGTTTTCCTAAATAAAGGCATAAATAATGATAATGATAGGTACTAAACAAACAAACCATCAATAGTTTTCAAATTTGGGTACATGATTAACTAATGTTATGCAACCCAAAAGAGAACAATTTGTGTATCAACCCCATGAATTAAGGCCTAAATAGAAATAAATAAATTTTTAAATCTAAACTTGATAAGGATAATTGAAAACTCAATGTTTAAAACTAAGATTTGACCAAATAATCTAGACAATATTGGACAACATGACAACACAAGATAAAGGTCTAAATGGTATACATAACATGATTTGAAGCAATGGTTTCATATACAAGGTGAACTAGTCTTAAAATAAATTGAGTAGACTAATGGTGTAAGCATTTTCAAATGATGTGATTAATGTTATTTTTCAAAGACTCAAAGGCAAAATGGTTTCACATGATTTTGGGTGGTGTAACACTACCCTCTGCAACTCAAATTGACATACACATAAACAAGTTTTAAAAAGATTCAAGGCACATGTGTGGTGTAAAAGGACCAGCATAAAACCTCTTTAGAAAAAAGAGTGATGTATAAAAAAAGTGGCTTGGACATGGTTTATAAAAAAACAAACAAGTTTTAGTCTCAAAAACATAACAAGCAAAAATGACCAAAATACACTAAGTATAATCATCCAAGTCTTAGCAAGGGTATGGTAATGTGGGGTTGACTAAACTAACAAGTTTTGAATGTTTCTATGGGAATCATTTGTACAATGACTTTCACATCAAATGATTCAAAATAAAAACATGAAAATTGGGTGTCTACGGCACTTAGCTTGTTGCAAAATGGTCTAGTCCTTTTTGTAACCACTACATCATACTATTTGCTCAGTGTAGTATGATGTTTAAAGTGAAGATACATCCCATATGTTCTCCAATCACTAGAAGGTGGTTTAATCACTCAAACCTTTTGATCCTAGTGAGAACAATTTTAATTCAGTGCTAAAATATTAAACCCTAGGTCAAAGCTTCCCTAAAGAACTTGTAGGAGGTAATGACGTCCCCCTCGTAAGTCAAGTTTACATAAAGTAAAAGACTAAAATAGAAAGACTTTAGGTTCATTTTCAAGGGCACCCAAACTTTGACCAATCTTTAGGGAGTGCTTTAGATGACATTATTTATATGCCTTGAACTAGGAAATTTGAAAATAAATAAAGTGCTTTTGATTCTAAGGGTTCCCTAAAGGGGACAAATGGAAGAGCATACATGTAACATCCTTGAATATTTTGAAAACAAAGTGCTAATTAAAACAAGTAGTGAACACAAAAGCTTTGAAAGATAAGTTCATTTTTAAGCCCCAAATTGAAAGGTGTGGTGGAGTTCTTTTGACCCCTTGGTCTTAAGATTATTAACTTTGAAAACTAATACTCAAAAAAATACTTACCTAAAGACCTAAATGTTATATTAAGCACCAAAATAATGTTCCTAGTTCATTTTAAAACATGAAAAAGATGATCTAAACATGTTTTAGAAATTTTACAAGCTTGTCTTATGAGAAAAAGTTAGTATGCCCTTCAGCCTTGAAGCTAAATTCAATTTGAAATAATGAACTTTGAAAAATGAAGTCTCAAGTTTTTTTCACAGTGTAATCCCACTACTCTATAGAGCAATACCATGAGTTGTAGGATAATCTCAAAACTTTAAAAGATATGGTATTATAACATAACCATAGGGAGTTTAGTCACAATGTCATGACTGTGCTTGACAATCCCACTAGTTACAAGATAATCTCGTAACTTTAAGAGTTGAGGTATTACAGAAAAAATCCCACTACTTGGGCTAAAATGAGGTTTTGTGAAAAAATTATGCAAATTCAGGCTAAACTAATGGCATATTATAAAATTTAAGTAAAAAACACATGGTTTTTAAAACGAATCATCAAAAATAGATTCCAAATGACCCCAAACAAAGTTATAGAAAATGGCTTGTTCTACACACTATAATACCGTGACTCAAAGTGAAAATATCATGAGTGGTAGGACAATCCCACCACTTTAAAATTATAGGTATTGTCTCTTAACCTTATAACAATTATAAAATATGATGACTTGCTTTGGTAACCCCTTGATTTTTAGAACAATCCCACTGCTAAGATAGTAGTGGTATTATTAAACCTACATAGAAACACAAAGTTAGTCTAAAATAAAAATAGTTAAGCACAATATTGTGAGTTGTAGGACAATCCCATGACTCAAATCAATAATAACATGATTATGTTAGAATAGTCCTATAAATTCTAGGCAAATATTATTTTAGTCAAATTTTCACTCTTTTTGGCTTCTTACTTCAAGATTCTATAAGGAAATAATTAGTAGATTGCTTGAAAAAGCTTTGTGATAATTTTTATGAAGATATTCAATCCCATCAGGGGTGCCACTATGTGAACTATAAATTTGACTCAAGAGAGGTGATTGGTATTGTGTTAGTCCAAAAATGCAAAACAAATGATAAAAATGAACTTATTAGCATACATCTCTAGGCCTAGTTATTAGCGAGAGCTTAGTTAACAAATATGAATGAAACACATAAATAAAATGCAAAAGAAACCTTCTTTTACCTTTATTAGATGCTCCAAAGTGCTTGTTATAGTGGCTTGATTAGTTTGTGCTCATGAAGTCTATATCAATGGAAGCTTAGCTACCTCCATCTCTCCTTGGCACCTTATGTCTTTGGCTTGGCTTGGCTTGGCTTGGCTCAATATTTGGTCCTACTAACACTAATTAGTATGAGGCTTTGTAAACAATTCAACATTATAACTTTGCACATGTTAAGCTTAAAATTCATGTGGCAAGGCCTCCTATTTATATATTTTTGTAAATGGGTAGAATCAACCTGAACCATCCATCTCAGGTTTAAGATATGTGGCTAAGGATTAATCCAATTTTGTAACTAAATTTTATAAATGGGCTCATCAATATTTGGGATAGAAGATCAATTAAGAGGCATGGAGGGATTTGATGAGGCTTGGGAGGCATGAATCTTGATACTTATGGCATTTATGGCCTAGGGATGTCTTCCCAAGAAATGAGGTCACCTAATGATGCAGATAATTAATAATCATTTCTAAAAACAAATATTCAACAAGTTTCCATGGAATTCTTAATTAGTCTCTAAGTTGGTTTAACTAGCTCTTAAGCATGATTAAGCACTTTTTGCACAAATTACTCAAATTGATTAGAATACCTTGTTATTCATCCAAACTTTTACTAGATTAGAATTGGAAGTCAATGTCAGATGCATTAGATCCATTATCCCATTGAGGATATTACCAACACCAAATAACAAAGGCACATGTCTTGTGTAAGATATTTTATAGAAAAGAGTACCTAAGTACAAAATTAGAATGTTGGCTTGAAATGATCTAATCAAAGTTAGCTAGCCCATAAATTTCATCACCTTATTTAATGAAACTCTGGCCAAAATCAGCACTTGAATATATCAATTTCAACTCATTTATCGTGTATTAATAGTTTTTAGCCAAATTGTGAACTTTGGTGGAAATTGGTCAAAACCCTAGTTGGAGGTCATTAGTGGCCAGATTTAGGTGTCTACAGTTTTCCCCTATTTGAGAAGGTGTTTCAAGCTATAAGCACATCAATGTCCTCTCAAATAATGAGATATGGCATGTATGCCAAAAATAAGATGATGGTTGAATAATAAATCTCCAAATGGTATTTGGGAAGCTTAGGATGATGCCCACTTGAGGGAGTATAACTACCTATGGGAAAATCATTATTTTGACTTTTATTCTTGATTGTAGCTACCTTTAGGCAATTCAGTATCATTTTTAATTTAATAGATGCAATCATTTTTTCTTTTGGACTAATCTAAACCATGGTTTAATTCTACCTTTCTTCTTGTTTATTTTCGAGGGACCATCCATCAACAAATGTGATAGCCACTCCCTTGAGTGGGCATCACCTTAGGATTCCCAAACACCATTTAGAGCTTTGTTTTTTAACCATCATCTTATTTTTAGCATACAAGCCTTTTCTCATTATTTGAGAAGACATTGTTTTTCCTATGATTTGTAACATCTTCCCAAATAAGGGAAAATGGTAGACACCTAAATATGGTCATCAATAACCTCCAACCAAGTTTCTGACCAATTCTTACTAAAATGCATAATTTAGCCTAAAAACACTAAAGCACATTAAAATATTTCAACTCAATGTATTCAAGTGATAATTTTGGCTAGGGTATCCCTAAATGGGATAGTAAAATTTATGGGCCAACTAAATTTGATCAGATCATTTTGAGTCAAAATGCTAATTTTGCATCTAGGTGCTCTAGATTGCTCTTTCCTATCAACTATCTTACACGAGACACGTTCATTTATTATTTATTTTTGGTAACATCCTAAATGGGATACCAGATCTAACACATCTGACATTGACTTCCAATTCCAATCCAATAAAATTTTGGACTAATAACAAGGCATTTCGATCAATTTTAGTAATTTGTGTAGAAAGTGCTTAATCATGCTTAAGATCTAGTTAAGCCAAATTAAATCCTAATTAAGAATTCCATGGAAACTTGTTGATTAATTTATTCTAGAAATGAATATTAAATATCTACATCATCAGGTGACCTCATTTCTTGGGAAGATATCCCTATGCCATAAATACCACAAATATCAAGATTCATGCCTCCCATGCCTCATCAATACCTCCCATTCCTCCTAATTTCTCCATTATCCAAAATATTGATGGGCCTATTTATGAATTTTAATTACAAAATTAGATCAATCCTTATCCACACATCTCAATCCTAAGATGGATGGTTCATGTTGATTCTACCCATTTTCAAAAATCTATAAATAGGAGGCCTTACCTATTTAATTTTTAAAACTATTTTTTTGCAAAGGTATTATGCTCAAATGATTCCAAAATCCATTGAAATTAGTGTTATAATGCCAAAATATTGAGAGAAGCTTTACACAAGCCAAGCCAAAACCAAAGTTGCCAAAAGGAGATGGAGGATAGTCAATCTCCATTGTAATAGATTTCATGAGCAAAAGCTGAGAAAGCCACTACAAAAGAATTTGGAGCATCGAAGAAAGGTAAAACAAGGTTTATTTTGCATTTTAGTTGTGTGTTTCATTAATGTTTGTTAAATAAGCTCTCCATAGTACCTAGGCCTAGATATGTATCCTAATTAGTGTGTTTTTATCAATTTGTTTGCATTTTTAGAATAACATAATACTAATTATCTCTCTTGATTCAAATTCCTAGTTCACAACTATTGGCAAGACTATGTTAAAAAATTGAGATCAGGTGAATACTATGGCAATCCATAGGGACTCTTTCAAATTTTAAATTGATGAACTGAAGATGTGGGACCCTATTGGCATGGTCTCCACACACTTGAAATCCAAGGAATTACATAAACAAGTGTATGTGAACTAACTTACTGTCTATGACACCATATATATCAAAGCATATAATTTTGAAGAAATATTAGCTAGGATGAGGGGACATAAAATTAGTCATGAGTATAGATTGACCAATGATTATAATCCCCCTAGAGACATATGGAAAATGGGACCTTTGCAATACAATTTTATACCTAGACCTTCAATTCTCCCTCAGGATAAACCACAAGTGGAAGGGAAATATCCCCAAGCATAGGTAAAACAAGGTCCTAGCAAGGAAAATTTGCAAGATAAATATTGTGAGGGTCCATCATCCTCAATCCCTCCCCAAAGACTAAAGTCCCCTTTGGAATACTTGGACATGATTTTCTTGGATCCAAATTAAATAGTGGAGGATGACCTCAAGGTCTTTGTTGAAGCATATGGCTCTGATGGAGAGGAAGAGCATGTTTAAGAAGCACAACCCAAATAAAGGAGGATGAGAAATAAAAATGAAAATAAGTTGCCCTGGATCTTATCCTAGTGGCACCATTCAAGAATATAAATGTATAATTGGCAATGGTCCCATTGGGATCAAAGAAGTGAAAGTTGACTTTCACTTTCCCCATGGGTGAATTCAAATTATTTAGTGATGAGTACCCCATCCATGGACCAATCTTCCCTAATTGGTTCATCCATAGAAAATGTAGAAAATCCCCACATACCACCATTCATGAGCCCTAACCAAGACTATTAACATTGATGTGCATCATAATATCAATAAATAGATAAGGGATTTGATAAAGGAGGATGGAGAAAGAAGAATAGTGGCCACTAAAGGGTCAGATAACAAGTAGATGGATGATCCAAGAGCATGAAGTAGTACCCATATAGAGGCTATTAAACCTCTAAAGTATACTAAATCATGTACTACTATGAAATTTAATCAAGAGATAGTTGGATTAGAGAAAGTAACAACTAGAAAGGCCATGGTGGGGACTAAAGAGTTCACATTCCAAAATGTTAAGCCATTTGTAGGCTTAAATCTAGTTGGGGCATAGTAATTTGGTGAACTACCCATCCATGATGAGGTTGTAGAAATATTATTTGAGGCTCATTCAGCTCAGGTCAAAGTAGTCATTAGAAATATGAAACAAAGAATAACTAATTTAGAGAAGGAAAATGAGTATTTGAGGAAATAGGGTATCTTATCAGTGCCTAAGGTAATGATCAAATTGTTGGATGAATCCATCTATGATATGTTTAAGGCCTTAAAATTAGTGAATCTAAGGATACGTACATTCTCACAATAAAATGTAGTGGAAAAGGGTTTAGTAACCCAATGGAAAGCTTCAAAGGATCAAATAATAGGGCTGATCAACATTCAAGTTGGAAAGCAGATTCCTAGTTTTAAGACAATTAGATTGGGACACTTGAATGTAATTTTTGGAATTGTTATTAACAAGGTCTAGAGTTTGAATGCATGGTCACAAGAGTTGGAGAGGCTCTTGAAGGATGACAAGGACCTAACTAAAAATATTGAACAAATCCTTGGGACCATGCTAACTAACCCTACACATCCCATTATCCTAGGCATCATCAATGATGATGAATTCAAATACAAGGCTGCCTTTCTAACCCAATAAATTAAAATTAAAAGTCAAGTCTAGTCTGGGGAAGACAATAGTAGGGTCCAAAACATGATCCTTAATGTAAGAGAAAGGATAGATGAGGCCAGAAGCATTAAAGAAGCCATGGCCAAAAATGACAAATAACTAAATGCTTTAGCTGACAATGAGGAGGAATGTCTTTTAAGTCCCATTATGGATTTGGAACTGGTCAATGAGCAACAACAAAAGGTTATGAACATCCTCTAATAACAACAATAATGTTCTCAAGATCAAGGCCCACCATTCAAGTAGTTAAATGACATTCTATTGTTTAAAAGACTTTGTAATATTTTGAAAATAGAATATCCTTTTGTAAAGCCATATGCTATATTGTTAGCATATTGCCTATAGGTCATTTTAGTTTGGAAAAGAAAGTGTATTCTATAACTTTGTAGAAAAAGGATATCTATCCTTACTTCTTGTACATTTGTATCTTGTAACTGACCAATATATTGCATTGTTCTCTTATAAAAAATAGTACTACCATTTTTTAAAGACAAAGAATTTTGAGCAAAATTTTTATACTTTGAGCATTTATTACAATCAAATAAATTCTAAAAGGATTGTGTAAATTTGTTTGTGTCAATTGTTACATAGATTTTTTCTAAATTTATAGTCTTAAGTCTTAATT
The DNA here is from genome assembly GCA_037957365.1 of Torreya grandis. Taxonomy (NCBI): domain Eukaryota; kingdom Viridiplantae; phylum Streptophyta; class Pinopsida; order Cupressales; family Taxaceae; genus Torreya; species Torreya grandis. The sequence continues at coordinate 1,278,305 of JARHVA010003855.1, read as the reverse complement.
TTGAATAGTTTCTATGAATTTTGAGTTACATATTTGATTACAGTGTTACTAATTTGTGCTTATGCTAGATTAGTTGAATGATCTTGAATTTGCTTCATTTTACTTGTTCTACATTAGAATGTGCTAATGATATTTGAGTGTGATAGAAAATATTTAAAGTAAAATTTGGTTCTTACTTGTACTTATTTATATCATCCTTGGATGTTTTCTTGGTGTGTAGTGAGATTTGAGCTTATGTTATTTTGCACTATATACTAGTTAAATGCATACTCAATTGTAATTGAAACTTTATCATAATGTTTGAGGCTAAGATCAGTAATCACTCATTCTCTTTCTTCCCTACCTTCTCTTTTGCTTCTTTTTTAACTAGATATTTTTAGTTTAGATTTCATTGTAAATATCCATTTAGATTAGTTTGTAGTTTAAGATTTGATCACAATTAACTAGTATTATCATAGATATTTACACTTTCCAAATATTTGGTCCATGATGGCTCCCAACCATAAATTAATATAAATTTTGTGGAACAGTTAGACATCATTTTGATGTTATTTCACCATAGGTAACATAAGTTGTCAAAACTTGATACTCATGCTCTAAATTCCTATAATTTTAAAATGAGAAATGTTATTTGAACACTAAGGACACCAGTGATACATTTAGAGGCATCAATAAGTCCCACTAGCACTAGAATGAGGGCCTCATAATGAATTGGTTGAATCTTTGTTAATCTTATTGTTTTGATATAAGATTAATGTTATCTTTGAATGTTTGCATAATTATTTACTTATAAGCATAAAGATCATTGATGTTTGTGGTCCTTAACATATCTTTGTACTTGATTTTGGTAAAGATGGCTTAGTATTTGAGAATCCATGGTATTTGATATTAGATTAACCTATTATGATCAAAGATTGTTATATCTTTCATAGATCTAATTTTATTTGAGCTTATAATTATAAAGATAGACCATATTTACATAATTAGACACATCATTGACCTAACTTAGTCAAAATTTGACATCCTTTACTATTCTTTATACAAATCTTTACAAAATTAGCTTAATGTATAGGTTTAATCCCTGTTATTTATAAAGATTAACTTGAACATCATATTTCAAATAGGATTTTCAATATTTAAGGTATAATTGCTAAGGATCCAAATAAGATCACATTTAGAGACAAGAGAACCTTTACTTGAGCTTGAAGTCCATAGAAGATCCAGGTGAGATAAAGGTAGGAATAGACATTCCAAATCTTTTCCAAACTCACATCTTCAAGGTACCCCTACCTTTGACCTTTGTACATGTATGGCTTGGTTGGGAGATTCTTCAATCAATGTGTTAGGTGTGGTATATGATCTCCCACTTAACCCTAAAAAATACTTTCCAAAATTTAGTCTAACCGATATTGTAACTATTGAAGATCACATTAAATATTTCAAAGTTGCTTTAAGGTTGCTAAATGTCATACATGAATATGTAGCATGTAGATTGTTCCCATTTAATTTTAAACATGATGCATACAAATGGTTTCTCAATTTTCTTGGTAATTATATTACTAGTTAGGATGGTTTCACTAATGTTTTCACAGACCAATTTGGAAAAATTATTAGTCCATGTTTCATATACCTCTAGTTCACTACCATCAAGAGGGATGCAAGTGAGCCCATAATGTTCTTTAATGCTAGGTTCTATGAAATGCATACAAAGAACACATAACCTTATAAACATAATGAGGTTTTACCTTTGGAAATTTACAAGGCTGTAGTATATCCTATGACTTATGTATTTCTTATAAGGTTTCTTCTAGCTATAACTTCATTAGCTAGGACTTATTCTAAAGCTATGATCATCAAAGATCAAATGCAACCCAAGGGACAAATGGCTTACTCTATCCCAAATATCAATCTAAGTATACGCATTATGAACATCTACCCCAATAACAATCAGAATGTCCAAACCTTGAATCAACTCCCAAATTTGAATCAATTGATTTTGAGTCATGTTACTCGAAATAAAAATTAAATATTAAGTCTTATTTCTAATGGATTTAGTGAAAATGATCAAAGAGCTTTAGTACCAATTGTAGGTAGTAACAATAACTAGTTGCATAATTATAAAACTCCCAAGAATGAGAATGAGTCTATCCTAAAAATGGTCCATAAGTTAAGCACTAATTTCTTTTAGCTGCAAAAACAAGTTGGCAATACTAGACAAAGATCTGGTAGGAACTTCTCATTCCAAATGTTCAATAGGCCTAACAATAGGTTTTAGAATGATAGTTTCCACAACAACAACAACAACAACAACAACAATAATAATAATAATAATAATAATAATAATAATAATAATAATAATAATAATGAAACATCTTTGAAAAATAGGACTATGAACATTAATCTTACTAATATTATGTTTCCTATTTATTGTAGAGTGCATTATATAGCTAAGCATGGTGAGATTGATTTCATTGCATTTTGTAAAGATTTTGAAACTTTCGAAGAAGACTTATATAGATTTGAAGTGGTTCCTAATAAGGATAGTAGTGTAGGTCCTACAAGGTCCAATCCTACGGATCAAGCATTCATGGTGGAGATGTTTGATTTCCCTTTTCAATACAACAATGACCATGATGACGTCCTTGAAGAAATCCAAGCCTTCCAATAATTATTGAATGATACTTATCCTTTGAGGAGAGTAAAGGCAGCCCTTGACTACCTCAATGCCTCTAAATAACTTTAGAACTCCTCGAGACACTTCTTCAAGCAATGATTCAGAACCATGCAAAGGGAGTATCTCTAAATATAATGTTGATGTTCCTAGTTCTTCAAATAAAAATGTTTATAATATTGTTGAAGACATGAAAAAGATAAAATATAGCACACATATCATGAATTAACATAGATCAAAAAACAAAGGGACCTCTTGATGTAATCATTGTCAAAGAAATCCAACAAACCTCCCAAAGCTGACAATGCTAATGTGACTATGGATAAGGCTAAGGCGAAATCTCCTCCTATCCTACTCACAATCAGGATGTTTAGTAATTATTTACACAATTATTTACTAGATTGTGGTGCATCCACTAATATCATGCTAATAGGTATTTTCAAATAACTTGTCTTGACACCTATTAAGTTTGATAGAGTTGTTGATATATTAAACAAATCTAGACTTAAAGTGATTGGAGAATTATTAAATGTTCATATGCAATTGGATTCTCAACCTAGAGTGCAGTAGTTTGTTGATATCCAACTTGTTGACATTCCTGATTTTATGGGATCTTGTTAATCAGGGAATGGATACATGTCCATAGATTGTTCACATTTATGGCTACCTCAGAAAGGATTTCTAAACCAAATTAGGGTTGAGAGAGAGAGCTAAGAATGAAGCATGTGATCACTGAGTACAATGATGTGAATGAAAGGGTAAACGTAATTAACTCATACTTAGGTGTTTTCACCCTAGAGACTACAAAGGTATGTGATCCTAAGATTACTCATGTTATGCATGGGCTATGGAAGCTACATTTTGATGGTGCTAGGTGTAAGGTTGGATTCATGGTAGGCGTTATTCTAATTGACCATGTTGGTAAGAAACATCATGTTACCTATAGACTCTAGTTTGATTGTACCAATATCCTTGTTGAATATGAGTCCCTTATCCTAGTTTTATAAATTACTATCAAAAATAAAGTCAAATAACTACTAATCTATGGTGACTCAGAACTAGTAGTCAACCACGTAAAAAGCAAATATCAATACAAACTCTCATACCTCAAGAGGTATAATTTTAGGTTATGGGATATAATTGAATCTTTTGATGCTTTTAAAATTGTTTCCATCCCTAGAGATGAGAACCAAGTCGCTAATGAGTTAGCATCTACTATAGCCAACCTCATGCCTAACAAAGACTCTCCTAACTTTAGAATTGAGATGATACCTTACCTTTTCATCCCTAATAAAGAAAATCATTTTCATGTCTTCAATGATGATCAACATATCTTAGATTTCATGACCAATTCAAGAGAATTTAAAACTCATTTTATTGATGAGATTGATGAAAATGCACTTATAGAAGGCAAAGTTTATGGTAAAGTCATTCAGCTGCATGAAAATAAAATTTCCAAAGGCATAATTACTTTAGAGAGGCTATTCGATCAACACAAGTTGACTAAGTTTTCAAAGATTACAAAGATAAGTGGGAAGGATTAAAATGTTATTGATCTTGGCCCTCAAGATCAACCACAACTAGTTAACATTGGAAAATCATCCACTAACATTAAGAATAAGAAGGCCAAAGCATTGTTAACCAAGTATAAGGATGCCATAGCTTGGTCTTATGATGACTTGAATATATTTCATCCAAGAATCATCACCCATAGTATACCCATTAAATAAAGTTGTAAACCCTTGAGGAAAAAGTAAAGGCATACGAACCCTATCTTATAACCAATGATATTCAAAGAGGTTAAGAGATTGGTAGATGTTATAATTATGTTTCCCATCAGGAATTCTACTTGGGTGACCAATTTAGGTCCATTCAAAAAGAAGAATGATGAGATTAGTGTTGAACAAATTTGAATTTAGGTCAAATTTAGACCCCTATAGGTAAAAAAATTGGTTTTTTAGATATTTATGGGTATAAATCTTTTTCCTAGGCTATGTTATAGTTAATTTTATGTTATCTAATGCATTTTTATCCTTAGTCATGGTTTAATAGGTTTAGTTGTCATTTTGAGTCTTCTAGTGTGATTTGAAGGGTCTTAAATGCAAGTGAAATAGTTTCTAATATGACCATGTGTCCTTTTTTACTTTAAAATTTCAAATAGGTTAGGTTACCTATCAGGGATGTCAGTTACATCAGAATATTATAGGTTCCCTAACTAAACATCAATAAACTAACTAAAAAAGGAGAATTTGGAACTTGAAAGACCCATGGGGAAGTGTTGCATGTGGGGGAAGATCATAAAATGCCTATTTATATTCCTCACACTCATTAATTTGGGCAACAATTTAGGTGATAATTTAGGTGATGGGTATACCCCAATTGATGATGCAACTTCTAGGAGCCATAACTTTTGCATCGTAGCTCTAATTGACTCACCGTTTAAACCATTGGAAAGATAATAATGAGGAGAATATGGTGAGATGGCATGAATATTTTCTTAATTAATTTCAAACCATAAAACCTTATGTAAGTTCCCCAAATTTCAATTTTAGTAGTGCAGTCTAAAAATAGTAATTCCTCAAATTCTATATTATTGTAAATCATGGAAGTTGAACCAATTCATCTCCCTCAATATTTCTGACCTTACACATCCTCCCACCAACATAAAAACATATATAAATAAATACTTAACCCAAAATGTAAATTATACATCTCTTCTCAGAGATAAGCATATGTTTGGGTATGCAAACTTGATGAATAAAACATCTATTTTCAGAGATAGAATTATTTGAATTATCTTGTTATTATTTCTTGAATTATCTTTCAACCAAAGATTTATAGTTTTGGATCACTCATATTAATGTTTTATTTTCTCTATAAGTTCAATTTTTAGGCCAAAACCATTCTTCTCCTTCTTTACTTTCTTAGACATATAAAAGTGACCTTCAGGTTTGTGCTTAGTACGGAAGGCTTGAGAGGTTTTAGGATAAATGATTTTAGAAGATGATAGTAAATTTATAGACTTTAATTTTTATATTAAGATTGAAATTATTAATCAAATATGATTTATCAACCATCCTCATGAAGTTGACTATACTTTTCTACTAGCATTTTCATTCACCCTATAGGTTTTGATCCATTTTGGTCAAATATGTATGAACCAATAGGTGATGTTGACTCTAGATGATTTTTTATACATTATTAAATGATATAAATACTTATTTTCATGTTTAATTATGTTTTTATGAGTAATTTAGTTCATGATGAAAGAAAGGTCCCACCATGTGCAGTCTTAATCAAAGTTCTTATTGTAGAATGTTAGTTTCCTATAGAGGTATCATGTAGTTGAGAAATGATGTTACACAAGTCTTAGGGTCATATTAATACTTACATGTTTTGGTTTCACCATATGATGTTTTGGGTAGATTATAGTCTTGCCATCTTTCACAGTCAAATCCATGCCTAACTTTAGTTGTAGTCACATTTTTATAGCTTGTTAAACTTGTTCATGGAATGGTAATCAAGGTGTATTAGTTATCCACTCCATTATGAGTTTAAAATATTTCATTTATATGTTTGTTAAAGTGAAATTTTTATAACATGCTCATTCACCATGACAAACAATCATGACATGCCTTTGCTTACTCTATTCCATATATATGTAGGTGATTTTCACATTGAAAGAGGATGATTTGGGACTTTTTTCAAGATGTAATTCATATCAATATTACATATAAAAGGTTGACGATATGTTTTATCTATCCATGAGGCCTTTTATCCACCTTGTTGTTCTATTCCACACTCACTATCTACACACAACCCAATGCATACCTACAAGAGACATTCTTGACATCATACAAAGAGGTGGGAAGATTGACATAGGTTTCAACATTATAATATTACTAAGAATGCATTTCAGAATTTTTTGGAAACATGATAATTACCATAAACCTATCCATCTCTAATAATGCCCAAGGTTACACACTTTTTGCCTATGTGTACTGATGACCACCTATAGGTGGTACACCAAAATTGTGGAGGCCTTAAAATGAGGGATTTGGAAATGCTAGGGTTCCTTTAAAATACTTAAAATGGAAGATTCATGACACACTTTTAGGAGGTTTCAAAAGTAAAATATAAGGAGTAAGATATGTTGGTTGGAATAAAGATAATTCTAGGAAAGTTTCCCTGAAAAGTCAAAACAAAGGTCGAGGGGGTTTTTATGAACCCCTTACAACATGCTTAGAGGGTGTTCGAAAACATCTATATTGGTAAACCATATTTCTTGTAGTATGGAAAATATAAATCTCAAATATTACGGTCATAAAATTAAGATATGATGGAAATGGAGGGCCTCAAATATGCCCTTAAAAACACTGAAATACTCCACTAACATATACAGGCTTGTAGTTGAGTGGCCTTTTGACACAAAGGAGCAAACATGAACACACCCTCATGGATAGAATGTTTCAAGTGTATTAATTATATATAAATGGTATGAAGGACATAAATATGAAGCTTATACATGTATTTTCAAGCATTATGGCCACCTGTAGGTGTCAACACATAGGGAAATAGACACCTACAACATGGTATAGGATAATTACCCAAAATTGAAGCCTAAATGGTGATTTAAGACCTTAAAAGTTGAGTTCAAGTTCAAAAATGTAATTTTTGACCTGAATGTGTTTAATATATGTCCTCATATATCATTATAAATTCTTAATTAAAATTAACCTACATGTAGGGTCTAAAAGGTAGGTTTCTCAATCATGACAAGAAAAACTCAATTTGTGAATCCAATGAGCATACAAGGTCAAAATAGTATATGATAAGTTACCAAGGGTTTTAATTTTTCATTAATAATCTCTACATACCATGAAAAATCCAAATTTTAATCACACACACACGCATACAACAATCTGAAAGGTAGGGTTTCTCACCTACAACAGTGAAGGACTCAATTTTGGGAATCAAACTGCATGTGAAGGGATAAAAAGAAGTTGTAATGATAAAATAATCAGGTGAAAACATCCATTAATGTTAGGATAAACTTAATAATCTCTTAAAATCATGAAACAAACCTTCATAGGCCTCTCAAACCCATGTATGCATCTACAACTATGTGAAGTCATGATAATGTTTGAATGTGAGTGTGTTTAGGAGGTGAAAGAGGGTTTTATAATATATTAAAATAGTTAATTAAAGGTAAAAATATGATTTCATAATCCCAAAACTATACCAATCTAATCATCTACTTTCCCTACTTGGTCAAAGGGTAGCAGTCCCTACAGGTGAGCTAGAAGACCCATGTTACTCAATGAGTAGAAAGGAAGAATCCTAGGGAGAAGAAGTGTTTTTGGTGAATTAAAAGATTAATAATCAATATTTTTGGGTAATTAACACTTTTAATGGTCCTAAATGTCTTGGATTTACCACACAGGGGCCATTCTTAAGTGGATGGGAAAAGGTGCAAGAAACATGGTTTTTAGAGGCATTTTAAACTAGTTAGGTAACTAAATCAAGGAATCCATATAAACAATTTATTTAAAAGCATAATTATGAAATTTAATAACTCCTGCTTTATTAAATTTTACTTTTAGAATAGGGATATACCTCATTATTTTGTCATAGAGGTTAGCTAGTCAAGGAAAATCAAGTTTTAACAAAGCAAACTAGTGAGTACAAAATGGGCAAAGGGCTTGGTAGTGTTGGAAATATTGTCGTTGATGCCAAAGGTCTAGCATTATTGGGGATAAAGGCCCCATTTCATTTAATTTTGTTTGTAATTGTTCTATCTTGGCTAATGTGAGTTAATATTTATTTAATATTAATGAATATATTTTTGGTTGCATATGAGACAAAAGAAGGGCTCATGGAGAAGTCAAAGAGCCATGGGGTAAAGACAAAAGAAGGATGGGACACAGTTTCCCATGAAGAGTCATCTTGGGGAATTCCAAGAGTCACCAAGTGAAGAAAAAAGAGGAAGGGCACAATTTCTCATGAAGGGACACTTTGAGGAATTTGAAAAGTCACCAAGATAAGGACAAAAGTGGGAAAGACGTTTTTGGTCATGAAGGGTCACCACATGACTTTTAAAAGGCAAGAATATGAAGGGTCATACAATTTTGGCACCATTTTCCATGAGGATTGAAGGGTCACAAAGGGGGAAGGCCAAAGGTCATTTGGAAAGCTATAAATAAAGGCTTGAGAAGCCATTTGTAATATGGAAGATAGAGGTTGATTTGATATTGTAATATCTAGCTTAGAAGAGCAATTATGAGAGATGAATATGATTTGTATTTATTATATCTATCTTAGAAGAGCAAAGGTGAGAGAGAGGAAAGAGATGTTGTAATGAACTATCATTTGTTGAGGTAGCAACATTGAGAGATAGGTGTGTGGTATACACAAAGGGGTTGGTGCCCTTGTGGGTTGGTGCTCACAAATTATTGTTGAGTTGGTGCTCAGCAAAGGGGTTGGTGCTATTATGGGTTAGTGCTCATGAATTGTTTTTGGGTTGGTGCTTGGGAAAGGGGTTGGTGCTCTTGTGGGTTGTTGCTCATGAATTGTTGCTAGGTTGGTGCTCAACAAAGGGGTTGGTGCTCCTGTGGGTTGGTGTTCATGAATTGTTGTTGGGTTGGTGCTCATGAATAGTTGTAGGGTTGGTGCTCAGCAAAGGGGTTGGTTCTCTTACAAGTTGGTGCTTTTTAATATTGCTTGCATTGGTGCTCATTCATATACTTTAGATTGTTCTCTATGGTTTTTCCCACATTGGGTTTCCACGTTATATCTGGCATCTCTATCTTGTGTGGTGTTTATTATTTTCATTTTATTCCATATCTTAAATGTTTGATTAAGTGGATTTTGTTTAAGGGAAAGTTTTATAAGATATATGATATATTGATTCACCCCCCCTCTCAGTATATCCTATGCTTAACAATTGGTGTTAGAGCAGGTTCCTTTTTGAAAAGTTTTATAGCTTGAAGGTAGATCGGGAAAGCATGATGGCTAGGTCAAAGGAAGTATTTTATACAAATAAGGCACCTTTGTTTGATGGGATGAATTATTATTTTTGGATCATGAGAATGAATATTTATTTGATGGCCCTTGGATTCGACATATGGAAATAAGTTTTGGATGAATATGAAGAGCCACAGTCATCTACAATTACTCCAGCAGAAAAGAAGGAAAGTGAATGTAATGCTAAAGCTTTAAATGATATTTTATGTGGTTTATGTGAATCTGAATTTGTTAAATTTATGAAATGTAAATCTACTCATGAAAACTTGGTAAAACTTGAGAATATTTACAAAGGTGATGGAAAGGTTCAGCAAGCTAAGCTTCAAACTTTTAGAAGATAGTTTGAAAGTTTGAAGATGGAAGAAGAATAAGATATAGCAAGTTATCTTTTAAGAGTTGATCAAATTATAAATTAGATTTAAGGTCTTGGAGAAGCGTTGGAAGAGTCAACGATGGTACAAAAGGTTTTGAGATCTCTACCAATGAGATATGATAGATGAAGAATTTATCCAAGCTAAAGATGGATGAGCTTCATGGTATTCTCATGGCATATGAGATGTGGATAGAACAAGATAAACCATCAAATAGAGAAGCAGATTTCAAGTCATCAAAGAAAGAGAAAGATAAGAATCAAGAATCAAGTGATAATTCTAGTGATGATGACGATGACAATATAGCTCTTTTCATTCACAAACCAAAAAGAGGAACAGGTAAATATCAAGGAAAATTACCTTATAAATGTTTTAATTTTGGAAAGATTGGACATTTTTTAGCTAGATGCCCAAATAAGGTTAATTATGATGAAGAAGAAAAGCCTACATACAAGAAGAATTTCGAAGGCAAATCTAAGAAAGGATTCAAGAAGAAGAGCCTGTATTTTAAGGATCCTAGCTTAGTCAAAGATATTGGAGTCAGTGATTTAGAATAAGAAGAGATTCTATTCATGTTCATACATGAAGGTGATCAAGAAGAATAAGAAGAGGAAGTTGAAGTGAATATGGAAGGAAAGCTCATTTGTGCATTAGAAGAGTTAGAAGCCATTCAAAAGAAGAATCAAAGATTAAAGTGCCAGATTGAGAAAAATGAACAGGAGTCAAAGGAAATGATTGAAGATCTACAAGCACACTCTGAAAAATCCAAGAAGAATGAAGAAGATCTCATAGCACAATTGGAAATAGAAATAAAAGAATGTGAAAGGTATGTTATTGAAATTGCCTCTTTAAAAGAAGATATTGAGAAAGTAGTTAATGATTCAAAATTTGAGGATAGCACTAACATGCTAAATAAGATATTGGAAAGTCAAAAGGAAAATTCAGATAAGATAGGGATCATTTTTGAAAAGAAAAAGAACTATGCTGAAGCTCTTACAAAAGAGGAAACAAAAAGGGGAGAAGTGAAAAATACAAAGGACATTTCAAATAGAAAAGGCTGGAGAGAAAAAAGCTACAAAAGACAATCAAGTCAGAGATATACATATAGGTCTTATTTTTATGGCTATTATTTTTATTGTAATGGATATGGTCATAAGAAATTAGAATGTAGAAAAAGAGCTAACTATTTTAGAAATAAGGAGAAGGAAAGTCAAGTAGAGTCAAGCAAAAGCTGCAACTCTTTTGCTCCTATATCAAGCTCTGATGAAGAGACCATAGTATGTTATAAGTGCAACAAATTTGGACACAAAGCTTGGTATTGTAGAAACGTGTTCGAGTCAGTCAAGAAGGATCATAGTTTCAAAGCTCCATTCATAAAGAAGAAAGTTCAAACATGTTCATGGCAGAAGAAACAACTTGAAGATTCTATGATGGTTTAGATAGCCCTGCATGTAAGAGGTAAAGATCAGCCATGGTTAATTGATAGCAGATGTTCAAGGCATATGATAGGAGATAAAATTAAATTCATATTGCTAAAGAAGATTAATGGTGGTACAGTGAGATTCAGAGATAAAACCACTACTAGGATAGCCAGAAAAGGTACTTTGAGTTTGGATTATGGCAGAACTAAGACTAAGAATGTTTTATATGTAAAAGGTCTTAAGCATAATCTATTGAGTGTTAGTCAAATATGTGATCAAGGATACACATTAAAGTTTCATAAAGAAGGTTGTGAGATTAGAAGAAAATATTCAAATGAGTTGATTATAGATGCTCAAAGGATAGGGAACAATGTATATGTATTGTCAGATATCTTCTCAAAGGCACGATCAAAGGACACATTCAAAGATCTATGAGAGGAGTTGGGAGTAATTTCTATTACCTCCTACCATTGATGTTTAGCATCAATTGAGAGGGGGCTAAGTGTTAGATCTAGGTGGGCCCTTTGCCATTGACATCAAAGGGGGAGAATAACAGGTATAGGTATAGGTGTAGAAATAGGTACAGGGAACAGGTACAAGTTACTATAGTAAGTGGAAGTTAATGTATGTTTTTAGATGACAGTATGTGCAGGTGATAGGATGTGGCAATTTCAGGATTGAGGTTGCCATCTACGACAAAGGGGGAGATTGTTGGAAATATTGTCATTGATGTCAAAGCTTTAGCATTATTGGTGATAAAGGCCCCATTGTATTTAATGTTGTTTGTAATTGTTATATCTTGGCTAATGTGAGTTAATATTTATTTAATATTAACGAATATATTTTTGGTTGCATATGAGACAAAATAAGGGCTGATGGAGAATTCAAAGAGCCATGGGGTAAAGACAAAAGAAGGATGGGATGCATTTTCCCATAAAGAGTCATCTTGGGGAATTCCAAGAGTCACCAAGTGAAGACAATAGAGGAAGGGCACAATTTTTCATAAAGGGACACTTTGAGGAATAGGAAAAGTCATTAAGATAAGGACAAAAGTGGGAAGGATGTTTTTGGTCATGAAGCATCACCACATGACTTTTCAAAGGAAAGAATATGAAGGGTCATACAAGTTTGGCACCATTTTCCATGAGGATTGAAGGGTCACAAAGGGGGAAGGCCAAAGGTCATTTGGAAAGCTATAAATAAAGGCTTGAGAAGCCATTTGTAATATGGAAGATAGAGGTTGATTTGATATTGTAATATCTAGCTTAGAAGAGCAATTGTGAGAGATGAATATGATTTGTATTTGTTATATCTAGCTTAGAAGAGTAAAGGTGAGAGAGAGGAAAGAGATGTTGTAATGAACTATCATTTGTTGAGATAGCAACATTTAGAGATAGGTGTGTGGTATACACAAAATGGTTGGTGCTCGCGAATTATTGCTAGGTTGGTGCTTGGTAAAGGGGTTAGTGCTCCTATGGGTTGGTGCTTGGAAAAGGGGTTGGTGCTCCAATGGGTTGGTGCTTGGCAAAGGGGTTGGTGCTCCTGTGGGTTGGTACTCATGAATATTTGATGGGTTGGTGCTCAGTAAAGGGGTTGGTGCTCTTGTAAGTTGGTGCTTGTGAATATTGTTTGGGTTGGTACTCATTCATATACTTGAGATTGTTCTCTGTGGTTTTTTCCCACATTGGAATTCCACATTATATCTAGTGTCTCTCTCTATCTTTTGTGGTGTTTATTGTTTGAGTTTTATTGCATATCTTGAATGTTTGATTAAGTGGATTTTGGGTAAGGGAAAGTTTTATAAGATATATGATATATTGATTCACCCCCCTCCCTCTCAGTATATCCCATGCTTAATAGAGAGGAAGATTTGGGAATCTCAATAAACATATTATGATTTTTATATCTTGAAATTATATTATATATAATCACTAATTAATGCTCATAATCTTCAATATAACCAAAATACCCTTGCACACATTCCAACTAAACGAGATTTCATTAGGCCTAGTTGGTGAATGAGAGAAAAGGATGAAGAGGAGTGATAAGGAGGATATGTGATGGTTTTAAAAGATTTGATAAAACATTAATAATCATTATATAACATCCCAAACATGATATATCAGTTCAAGTAGGTCAAACTTTTAAGGTACATGTTAAACCCATTAGGCCTTGAAGGGACTTAAAGCCAATTACGGGTAATTATTCAATTCTGACCCTTGGTGGGATATTAAAATTATTGATACATGTTAAGTACATGTAATTAGACATTTTTGAACATTTATTATGTAGATAATCCTACAAAAAATCTACTTCTAGCTTAGAGACAATCTAAACATGCAATAAAGGTGGAAACAAGCTTGATGGGGTGACTTCAAGTGTTCATATCTCCTATGAAAGTTTAAATGGTAAAAAAAGGAGCTTGAATGGGTTATTAGGATCCGTCAACATCAGGTTTTTGGAATTTTTTGGCAAGTTCAATGCAAAAAATTTATTAACAAAACATAAGACTAAAAACTGCCTAAAACCCTACTAAACCCTTAGTTAAGACCTAATGAAGAAAACAAGCTTGGAGAGCTATCCAAATGACATATTTTGATTATTAAATATATTATACCTTGTATAGGAGTCACTTATTATTCCTTCCATACCTTTGAGTTGTATATAATTGTACAAATAGGGTGTAAAATAGAGTATTTTTTTACCTTTTTGTGTGTTTTACAAGTTCTAGGAGGTTCCAAGAGATGTAATAAAGTTTGGATGAAATATATAGAATTTTTATAAATAATTATGTCCATTTCTTACCTATTAAAAAATTATATGTTCTCAAACAATAGATTTCATCTCAACTAGTCAAAACTAACATAGTGAACATAATGGTGAGAAGGGTGAAAACTTCAAGTGTGAGCCTTTTTAAGGTGTGCCTGAGTAGTATAATGCCATGGAGAGTATTTAAAAGTGTCACTAACTCCATCCCATGGATTTTAATGTAAAAATTAAACAAATTTTATGGCCAAGTGTGAGGGGTGAGTGAAAGAGGATTCAGATTACAAGCAGTGATGGCTTCCTCTCAAGTGTTTCCAAATGAGTAAGACTACAACCAATGCATGGAGAGCCATGTATAAAATTTTTACCCCTCATTCCAATAATAATACCTATCCCTAGTTAGTTTTGGGATTTTTGAATAGGTCTAAATAATGAAGGCCATTTTTTGAGCCAAGATAGGGAGTTCCATGCCATTTTTCATAAGTTTCATGACTTGTATGGACACTTGGACTTCCTGACATTGCATGGCCAATTGAAAATATATTTATTATTAAAATTTAACCTCTTTTCTTAGATTTATATGTTTCCAAGTGACATTTATACTTCATTTATCTCATCCCTCTTCTAAATGTTATAAATTTTGACTCTTTTGGTTCTTTTTAGTGGCATCGATTGGTTGATGGTGAAACCCTGGCCAATATTATATTTTAATGTATATTTAATAAATAATACAATTTTATTTTCCTAATTTCATGTTGTACAATATATTTTTGATGCAATCTTGTTGGTCTTGTCTAATGGAAGATGATCTTTTCTAGCATGTTATCCTAGATTGTTCATCAAATATGCAGAAGAGTAATTATTACATGTCTTTGTTAGTGTTATCTTTTAAGCTTATAGGTGTTTTATAAGTATTTCATTAATTTATTCTCCTAATTAATCATTAATTACCCTCCTAAGTATAAAAATATATTTTGAACCTAGCATATGAAACATTGATGTAACAATATGTTTTGTGTTGTGAGTTTTGTGTGAAGAAATCTTTATTTTTCTCTAAGTAGTATAATTTAAATAAATAGGAGGAAATTCCATATTGGTGCATCAAATTTTAATTTTATTATTTTATCTTCTTAACCCTTTTTATATCAAGTTGATAAATAGAGGAGTGTTTCAAAGAGTACATCAAGGGAACTAGCCCTTCTAGAGATTCATCTCACTAAATTATTACACATAGCAAGAGAGATGTTTCCATTGTGACACTTAGATGACGAGAGCTATTAATATCCTCAACAAGTGAAAATCCAAGTGAAAATAGTTTTTGGCATGCCTAATGGGACTCTAAGTCCTATAATATTGGTACTGGTCTTGGCAAAGTTACAACTACATGAACATCTGCATTCAGTATTTGATGACTCCAATAAGTTTTCAACTTTTTATTTATTGATCATTCCTTAAATTCCATGATAAAATTGGCCATTAGGTCTACTACTAAAGTTATACCTTCTGAGTTTGTTAAATTAACTTTTATTTTAGTAGAAGATTCAAATTTTTGAATACTCACCTATATTCAAGGGAGTTTGTGTTTAATAAGTCCAAGTTTATACTTATCTCAACCCACAATATACATAAGATACATTCCAATATGGATATATCTTTTGCTTTTGTATATTTCATCAGATCATCTCCTTTGAATCTTTCTCAATATGACCAAATTCTTAGACTAGCCCTTAAAAGTGTCCTATATTTTAGTGGAGAAGGTTGTATCACTCCCATTAAGCATATTAGGAACATGGAAAACTTATGAAAAATCTGCAATATCACTTAAGAGAATGTATCCATTAGGTTATTGGCACTTTGTTTCAAAGGGAAATCCTTAGATTGGTATGGGACTCTACCTAAAAATTACATTGCTTTATGGGATGAACTAGGAGATCTATTGTCTAAGAGGTTTGGAGAGAAGGGTGATTATCTATCACTATTTGATAAATTGACCACTATTAATAGGGATCCTAAATATTTTATGAAATATTTTAACACTCTATTTAAAAATACATGTGATAATATCCTATCCCTTGTGAGACCTACCCCAAATTTTGCCTTTTTGTACTATCTAAAAGTATTGAATAGTGATGTATCCATGATGATTCAAGCCATGGATGGTAATAAACTACCTACTACCTATGAGATAGCCACTAATGATTTGAATTTTATTTTTCAAGTAGGGAAGATTTCTTATAGACCACCAATGCCATTATTCCCTGATTTGCAACCTCCTAGTCAAGTTGCATTACCTACCTTGGCTCTTTTTCCTAATAGTCAAGAAAAGTCTACCCTTACCCATACCAATGATATTCATGAATTAATTAGTTTTATCAAAAGTTTTAATAATGAATTGGTTTCCATTAAAAGGTAACATTATTTATGTTATTTTCCATACCAGTCCTACAATCAGTTTGGGCAAATAAATAAGCTTCTTTTTCAAGGTAATGCTTAAGGACAAGGTCAAATCACTCATGACAGACCTTACAAAATTTATAATCCTACTACACAATTATCTTATAAATATATTTTTCCCACTCAAAATAAATTTTTTCAAGAACAACCATGCTATCCTCCTTATGACCAAAACTAAGACCAAATTACATATGCCAATGAAATGCATAATCAAACCATGACAATGAAAGGTAGTCAAACACCTTAACTTTCCAATTTTGAGGTGATAATGAAAAATGGAATGAAAATTGAAATTTAAAATGGACAAACTCAATCTAATTCTACTCTTATAAATCATTTAGAGGGAGAGTTTGGTGCCATCAATCATTTGGGAAATTCAAGCAATGTGAATGTTAGTGTATCCTCTAACACTAGGTCTAAGAAGAGGGCTATTGAAGAGACACAAGGGGCTAAAAAAGATTTTATTTTTAATACTAAATCATCTCTAATAAAATTTTTAGATATAAATCATCTCCTAAGGTACATGAAAATTAGAAGTTTTAGATTACAAGGCCAGATCCTACAATTCCACCTTCACAAGCTACACCACAAGGTACTAGTGCTTCTAAAGATCCTCTTAAGGTGAAAAATCCTTATATAAATATTATGGATCAGATGAAGAAGTTACACATGAATATTTCATTAGGGGATTCATTGAAAATATTGGGATAAAAGGATATGCATCAAAAGTAATTACAAGGACTAGGTAAGCAAGTTGAATCATTTAGGACTAAAAATGTTTTCTTAGTGAATGTAACTCATTCCATTGATGGAAAAGTGAATAAAAATAATAATACTCCTAATTTTTATCTATCTTTGATCATTGGTTATTACCTAGTTCATAGTTACATCATATATCGTGGGGTTAGTAATTCAATTATGCCCAATTCAATAGTAGATAAACTAGGCCTTGAATATGAACCAATGGATAAAGGAGTCCTATAATTGGATGGATCACTATAAAATACTTTGGGAGTATTCAAAAATTTTAATTTGATTTTACATGCTTCTACTTTTTATATCCCTCATGATGTGGTTGTGTCAGATTTACCCCCATACTTTTCTCTTTTTTTTTTCAAAGTGTTTACATCCAAGATAGGTAGATACTTGGTAGCCAATTGGTCCTATATGTTTTTTAGGACACATTATGGTGCTAAGGTGAATATTTAATTATAAACTATTCATCACAATCATTTAGAGTCCTACATGCCTAATGTTGCAAATGTAAATTATGCAATTCTTGATGAGGAAGAGCTTCATATGGACCAATATCCAACCTCTTCTCTTGAATGAGTTTTTGATTTGTACTTATATGAATGTAGAGTTAATAATTAGGAGCATGATCCTTACAAATTCATAGAGGATTCTGGTCTTGGATTGTATTTAATTCATGAGGAGGACTCTTTCATGTCAAACTTGATGAATCAGAGTGAAAATGTGGATGGTTTATGGCAACTATTCTTTGATAGATCTAAAATGAGGTTGGGGTAGGTGGTGGAGGAATGTTAGTTTCTCCATCAAAGGAAATTTAATATTATACTTTTATATTTCACTTAAATTTCACTTGTAATATGGTAGAATATGAGGCCCTCATTCATGGTCTTGAGTGGGCTAGGAAAAGAGGTGTGAAAGAATTGTAAGTGTATGGTGATAGTGAACTACTTGTGAATCAATAAAGGGGAAAAAATATGAATAATAAATTTGGATTAATCCCTATAAGTATAGAGTTTTGGATATTTTGGAATATTTCCAAGCCTTTGACATACAATCTATCCAAAGAGAGGATAAAAAAATGTTGATAGGTTGGCAGTAATTAGAGCTCACTTTGATGTTTCAAATGAGATAAGAGAATATAAGAATCAGCCACATCTCAAGGTGATTGTAAGGCTCTCTATACCTGATAATGTCACTAATTATAAAGTTTTTTATAGTTACCAATAAAGATCTCTTTCCCTACAAGAGGAGGCTGATTTTTCTTCCAATAATTAGTCCAAACTACATGAGCAATATGGAGGGTATATTGTACAATTGAAAACAAATAAGCTCCCTAAAATATTAGTCACACTTTATATTATATTCAATGATGATGATAAGTTGAAGAAAGAGAAGGTAATAATGTCTAATAATAAATAAATCTATGAGAGAATATAAATATTAAAAGATAAGTTGTTTATTCTTGGGAAGGTATGTACTAGTGAAGAGAAACATGCTTTCATTGAGTTATGCAAGGCGTTTTCTAGTGTCTTTGCATGGGAATATATTGATTTAAATGGATTTGATCCAAAATTATGTTAACATTCCATAGAGATATATGATAATGATAAGATTATCAATCAAATACAAAGGCCAATAAATCCTAAGATTGAGCCTCTCATGAGAAAGGAGCTTACAAAGTTGATTGAGTCGAAGATCATTTTTCCTATTAAGCATTCATATTGGTTATGTTTTGATTTTAGGGACTTGGATAGAGTTTCCTTGAAGGGCCATTATCCTCTTACTTCCATGGAGTATATTTTTCATGTTACGATAGGTAGTGAAAGGTTCTCACTCCTTGATGGATAATTGGGGTATAATCAGATTCTGGTAAAGGAAAGTGACCAATATATGACAACCTTTACTACTAAAAAGGGTACATATGATTATAGGAAAATTAATTTTGGATTATCTAATTATGAAGATAAATTTAAATGTGTAATGGATATGGATTTTTAAGGTCTAACAAATGAAATTGTGTTGGTGTATCTTGATGATATCACAGTTTTTTCTAAGGATGAAAAGGATCGCTTAAATCACCTTAGGTATATTTTTGAGAGATGCAGAGAGTTTGGAATCTCTCTCAACCTAAATAAGTGTGTGTTTATTATCCATGAAGGAAAATTTTTATGACACATTATCTCAAATAAAGGCCTATCTATATATCATAAAAGGGTGAGTTTAATCCTGGCATTAGTTTTACCCAAATAAAAGAAAGGTTTACAAAGTTTCTTTGGAAAAATGAATTTCATAAGGAAGTTCATTCTTGATTTTGATAACTTAATCAAGCCTATAACCTCTATTATAAGGAAAGATGAAGTTTTCACTTGAAAAAGAAGAAGGAAGGATAGTTTCGAAGAGATTAAACAAGCTATTTCCCAATCTCCAACCTTTGCAAGTCCTAAGTTCTCAAAGGAATTAAAATCATATACCTTTGGAAATTGTGATGTTATTTCTTCCATTATCACTCAATCAAATTAATAAAACTTGGAGCAACCTATTGCCTTATTTATTCAAGGTTTGGAAGGTTATGAGGTAAGATACACCTATGTAGAGAAGTAAGTACTTTCAATTGTTAGAAGTCTAAAGAAGTTTAGGCATATAATATATAACTATTCCTTGGAGGAGTGAGTGTCCATAAAGCCTAGATAGAGATAAAAGAAGGTACTTTAGATTACAATCTATTCCTTATGTACTTATTGATGGAGTGTTTTTTAGTAAGGACTTCTTAGGTGTGCTTTTGAGATATATTGAATTAGATCAGGTTGAGAAAATATTACTTGAGTTCCATGATGGACCAGCTAGTGGTCACTTTGCTCAAGAACCACAGCCGTTAAGATTATAAGAGCTAGATATTTTTGGCCTAGTTTGTTAAAAGACACCTATTATTAGGTAAGGTAGTGTCAAAAATGTGCTCTCTTTGATGGTAAACAAAATATTTCAGCCTTGACTCTTCATCCAGTACAAGTAAACCAACCTTTTATGCAATGGGGTCTAGATTTCATAGGCCTAATCAACCCAACTTCTAGTGATGAACACAAGTGGGTGTTGACTTCTATAGAGTAATTTACAAGATGGATTGAGGCTATTTATCTCAAGGAAGTAGATTAATGTTTAGTTATAGACTTCTATGAAGGTATAGTGATAAGGTTTGGGGCTCCTTCAATAATGATTTTAGACAATGCATTGACTTTCCTTGGAATGAAAACAAATGAGTGGGATCTGAAACATGGTATTTATATTATTAATTACTCCAAATAATATCCACAAGGGAATGGACTAGATAAATCCGCCAATAATAATATAATCAAGATTGTCAAGAGGATAATGGAGGAGAATCAAATAACTTGGCATTCCAAGTTGAAGATAGCTCTTTTGGCTGATAGAATCACCCCCAAGAGAGCAATTAGAAACTCACCATATACATACTTATTTATGGGAGATAATATAGATTACATATTTCACTTGATTTAATAGCATTAGATATCACTTATCAGTTGGATTTGATGGAAAATGAAAGCATGTAAGTTAGGTTATGTGAGTCGATAGAGCCTAAAGAGATAAGAGATCAAGATATGCAAACTACGAGGACTCATCAAGATCAAAAAAAGAGATAATTTGACAATAAATCCATTACAATAAGCTTATAATAGGTATACATTGTTATAAGGTGGGATAAAGATAGGGTTAAGCCTAGAAAACACATAAAGTTTGATGTTTTGTGAAGTGGCCCTTATATTATCACCCAATGAAAGAAACACAATACTTTCCATATCTCTATTTTGGATGTAAATGAGATTCATATCTAATTAAATTGTATATATCTCAAATATTTATACTAAGGTTCTCCTCTCCCCTTCTACATAGTTTTTGTTTTCCTTGTTTTCCCTAAGTGATTATGTATATGTGTGATTCTTATTTATGTCTTACTTTGTTTTATGTTTGCTTGGTGTGCTATGGCTGGTTTGTGTGTGTTTTAGGAAATTAATTACTAGTTGTATTTAATAAATCATTGAATCCCTTGGACCATGATATGATAAGTTGACTATTATTTAGTATAGCAGGCATTTTACCCCTATGAATCACCATTTTATTCACTAAATTTGACTTTAGGTCAAATTTCCACCCCTATAGGTAAAAAAAATGGGGTTTTAGATGTTTAAGGGTATAAATATTTATAATAGGCTATATTGTAGTTCATTTTATGTTATTTTATTGATTTTTATCCTTAGTCTTGCTCTATTAGGTTTATTTGTCATTTTGAGTCTTTTAGTGTGCTTTTAAGGGTCATAAATATAAGTGGCATGGTTCTCAATGTTATCATGTGTCATTTTTTCCTTGAAAATATAAAATATTTTAGGTTAATTATCAGGGATGTCAGTTACATCATAATATTTCAAGTTGTCTAACTAAAACCCAAGAAACTAACTGAAAATGGGAGTATTGGGAACTTGTATGACACATGGGAAAGTGTGACACATGGGAGAAGATCATAAAATTAATATTAATATTAATTACACTAATATAAACATTTTATTTTCTATATATTTCCTATTTTTAGGAAAAAACCATTATGTTCCTTATTTGCTTTCCTAGACATATAAAAGTGACCTTCAGGTTTGTGCTTAGTATAGAAAGCTCAAAAGGCTTCAAGATAAATGATTTTGGGAGGTGATATTAGAATAAAATACCTTAATTTAAATATAAATATTGAAATTATTGATCAAATTTTATTTATGAACCATGTTCATAAAGTTTACTATACTTTTTGGCTAGTTGTTTCATGCACCCTATAGGTTTTATTCCATTTTTTTTAGATACATTTGAATAAATTGGTGATTTTGACTCTAAAGGATTTTTTATACATTTTAAGATGATATACATACTTATTTTCATGTTTCGTGGTGTTTTTATGAGAAAGTTAGTCCATGTTGAAAGAAAGGTGCCACCATGTGTAGTCTCAATCAAAGTTCATGTTATAAAATGTTGTTTTCCTATATATGTCTCATGTAGTTGAGAAATGATGTTAAACATGTCTCAAGGTCATATTAATACCTCATTCCATGTTTTAGTTTCACCATATGATGTTTTGGGTAGCTTACAATCTTTCCATCTCTCACAATTAACTCCATGCCTAACTTCAATTGTAATCACATATTTAGAACTTATTTAACTTGTTCATAGAATGTTAATTAGGGTGTATTAGTTTTACAAGACATCAAGAGTTGAAAATAGTTCATTGATATGATTGGAAAAGTGTAAATTTGATAACATGCTCATTCACCATGCCAAACAGTCATGAAATGCTTATGCTTGCTCTATTCCATATATATGTAAGTGATTTTCATGTTGAAAAGGATGTTTTAGGACTTTTTTCAAGATATACTCAGTATAAATCATGAATTTGGAAGGTTGAAAATAGATTTGAGCTGCCCATGAGGCCTTTTATCCACCCTGTTGCTCTATTTTATACTCATTATCCACACACAACCCAATACACACCTACAGGAGCCATTGCTAACATCATGCTAAGAGGTGGGAATATTTACATAGGTTTAAACCTTCTAATAATGATAAGGGTTCATTTGGAAATTTATTTGAAACATGAGAATGACCATAAACATATCAATTTATCATACAACCCAAGGTTCCACACTTGTTGCCTATGTGTATTGATGAGCACCTATAGGTGGTACCTCAAAATTTTGGAGGCCTTGAAATGGGGGTTTTATAAAATGCTAGGGTCCCTTTTAAATGATATCAAATGGAGGTGTCATGACACACTTTTAAGAGGTGTCAAAAGGATAAAAGGTGTAAGATAGATTGGTTGGAATAAACACTAAATTTTGGGAATGTTTCACCAAAAAGTCAAAACAAAGGTCTTGGGTGTTTTTATAGACCCCTCACAACATTCTTAGAAGGTGTTCCAAATAATATATATTGGTAAAAATTATTTCCTCTAGTATGGAAAATATATATGCCAAAGATGAAGGTCATAAAATGAAGAGAGGATGGAAATGAAGGCCTCATGTATGGCCTTAAAATATTGAAATACTCCACTAGCATCTATAGGCTTGTAGTTGTGAGTGGCCTTTTGAAACAAAGGAGAAAAAATGAATAAACCCTCATGAAAAAATGTTTCAAGTCATTGAATTATATAAAAAATGTATGGATGCCATCACTAGGATGTTCATACATGGCTTTTAAAGAATTATCGCTACCTACAAGTGTCTACACATAGTGAAATAGACACCTAGAGTAGGGTATAGCATAGTGACCCAAAATTGATGCCCAAATGGTGATTTAAGACCTTAAAAGTTGAATTAATGTTAAAAAATGTAATTTTTGACCTAATGGGGTTTAATAGAAGTCATAATATACCATGATAAAGTCTCAGTAAGTAAAAAAAACCTACAAGTAGGGTCTAAAAGGCAAGTTTATCAGTCATGGAAAGAAAAACTTAGTTCATTAATCAAAGTATCATACAATGAAAAACCAATATATTATAAGTTACCAGGGGTTTTCATGTTTCATGTATAATATATAAATACCATGAACAATCTAAATTATAAGCACATACGCATGCACGCCCACACACACACACACAATATCTAAAAAGTAGTGTTTCTCACCTACAGTAGGGAAGGACTCAATTTTGGGACTCAAAGTGCATGTGAAAGGATAAATATAAGTTATAATGATGGAAAAATAAGTTTAAAACATATATTAAGGACATCATAAACATAATATGTTCTTAACATGATGAAATAAACCTTCCACATGCCTCTCAAACCCCTGCATGCATCTACAGATATATGCAGTCATGATAAAGTTTGAAGCTAAGTATGATTAGGAGATCAAATAGGTTTTAATAATAGATTAAAAAAATTTATGATATTTAAAAATATTTTTTAACAAGCCCAAAACTCTACCAAGTTGATCATCTACTTTCACTACTTGGTCAAAGGGTAGCAGTCCATATGGGTGAGTTAGAAGACCCATGTTACTAAATGAGTAGAAGGAAAAAATCCTAGGGTGAAGAAGTGTTTTGGGTGAATTAAAATATTAGTAATCATTATTTTTATGTAACTAATATGTTTAATATTCCTAAAAATCTTATATTTATCATACAGGGGTCATTCTTAGGTGGAAGGAAAAAGGTACAAGAAACAAGGTTTTTAGAGGCCTTTTGGGCATTTTGAGTTGGTTAGGAACCTAAATAAAGGAATAATGTTAAAAAAAATTGTAAAAAAGTCTCATTAATATGTTTAAAAAATAAAAAAATATTCAATTTTCCTTGGATAAGATGGATATATCTCACTATTTTATCTCAAAGGTCATCTAGTCAAGGAAAATCATGTTTTAGAAAAGCAAGCTAGTGAGTACAAAATAGGAAAAGGGATTGATAGGAAGATTTTGGAACATAAATAAAAATATTATGATGTATATTAAATTATATTATATTATATATAATCACTAATTTAGTCTCATAACTTTCAAGATAACTAAAATACCCTTGCACATAGTCCAACTAGACAAGCTTTCACTATGCCTAGTTGGTGAATGAGAGAAAAGGATGAAGAGGAGTGATTAGGAAGTTATGTAATGGTTTTAAAATATTTAATTAATAATTAATAATCATTATATACCATCCTAAAAATGATATATTATTTTAATTATCTCAAACATTAAAGGCACATGCTAAACCCATTAGGCCTTAAAGGGACCTATAGCCAATTAGGGGTCCATCTTCATTTATAACCATTATTGGGATATTAATATGATTTATAAATTTTAATGATATGTAATTATACATTTTTAAACTTTTATTATACATATAATACTAACTAAAATCTAATTCTAGCCCAAAGGTAGTCCAAGCATGCAAGAAACATAGAAACAAACTCGATGGGGTGACTTCAATTGTTCATATCTCCTCTAAAAGTTTTCATGGGAACCAAAGGAGTTTTAATGGGTTATTAGGGTACATATAAATATTTTTTTTTTATTTTTTTCCAAGTTAAACTTCATAACTTTATGTATAAATCTCAAGACTAAAAATTGCCTAAAACCCTAGTAAACCCTCAGTCGAGACCTGATGGAGAAAACAAGCTTGGAAATATTTAAAAATGACATATTTTGACCATGAGGGATATTTAAAATTGTTTATTACTCAGTCAATATTCCTCCCATACATTTTACCTATACATAATTATATGGATAGGGTGTAAAATAGTGTATTTTTTACCATTTTGTGTGTTTTGTCGGTTTTATGAGGTTACAAGATATGCAATAAAGTTTGAAGGAAAGATATATAATTTTTATAACTACATATTTAAATTTAATACCTTGTAAAAAATTATAAGTTTTCAAACAATATCTCTCATCTAATCTAGTAAAAACTAGCACAGTGAATAAAATGGTGAGAAGGGCGAAAACTTCAAGTGTGAGCCTTTTTAAGATGTACTTGAGTAGTATAAAAACATGAATAATATTTTAAATTGTAATTCACTCCATAATATTGATTTTAATTTAAAATTTAATCCAATTTTGAGGCTAAGTGTGAGGGGTGACTGAAAAAGGAGTTTTTTAGATTGTAGGTAGTGATGGCTTCCTTTCAAGAGTTTTTAGATGAGTAGGAATACAACCAATATATGGAATTTCATGTATGAAATACTTACCTCTCATAAAAATCATTAGACCTATCCCTATTTAGCTTTCTAATGTTAAAATATCTTCAAATCATGAAGGTAGTTTTCTAAGCCAAGATAGTGACTTTCATGTCACTTTTCATAAGTTTCATGACTTATATGGACACTTGGACTTCCTAAAATTGAATGGTTCATCTAAAATATATTTATAATTAAAACTTAACCTATTTTATTATATTTATAAGTTTTCAACTGACCTTATACTTCCCTTGTCTAACCCCTCTTCCAAATGCTATAAATTTTGACTCTTTTGGCTCTTTTGAGTAGCCTCCATTGGTTGATGGTGAAACACTAGCTAATTTTTTACTTTAATGTCTATTAAATAAATAAATTAATTAAATTTGGCTACTTAGATGCTGTAAATTTGATTTTTATTTAATATTTTTGGTCTTGTCTAGTGGAAGATGATCTTTTCTAGCATGTTATCCTGGATTGTTCACCAAATGTGTAGAAGAGTAATTACTACAAGTCTTTGTTAGTATCTTCTTGTAAGTGTATAGGTTTTCTATATTTGGTTAATTATTTAATTATCCTAATGAATCATTCATTACCCTCCTAAGTATAAAAATACCTTTGGAACCTATTCTATGAAACATTGATGTAACAATATGTCTTGTGTTGTGAGTTTTGTGTGAAGAAGGCTTTATTTTGCTCTATGTAGTATAATTTTAGTCAATAGGAGGAAATTAAATAATGGTAAATCACCTTTTAGTTTTATTATTTTGTCTTCTTAAACCTTTTCCTATCAATTTGATAAATAGGAGAGTGTTTCAAAGAGTGCATCAAGGGAACTAGCCCTTCTAGAGATTCATCTCACCAAATTGTTACCCACAACAAGAGAGATGTTCCTATTGTGCCACTTGGATGAGGAGAGATAGGAATTTCATTAAGGGATGTAAATATAATTGAAAACAATTTAGCTATGTATTTATTTCATAAATATAGACAAAGCATCAGAAAAGGATAATTATCCTCTTCCCTCTCTTGACCAAGTGATACAAGTTGTTTTCGGTTCAGCCATGATGTCTTTTCTTGATGGCTTTTCAAGATACAACCAAGTGTTGGTTGACAATGAATATATAATGAATAAAATTTTCACAACTATATTGTTGACCTTTGCCTAAAAAATAATGTCTTTTGGTATAATAAACATAGGAACTACTTTTCAAAGGGCCATGGACTATACCTTCGAAGGTCTGATTGGTAAATGTATAATTATATATATGGATGATCCAACCATTTATTCTTAAAATAGGAAAGATCACTTAATGTATTTAAAACTAGTATTTGAGAGATTCATAAGGTATGTAATCTTCCTAAATCCCAAGAAAAACATCTTTTGTGTTACTGAAGGCAAAGTATTGGGTCATGTTATAACTAAAGATGGGATCTCCATAAATCCTAAAAGAGTGGAAGCTATATCTAAGATAGAGCCTCTAAATATTATAAAAGAGAGAAAATCATTTTTTGGTAAGATAAACATTGTAATAAAGTTCATTTCTAGATTTTTAGAGATTGTGGAGCCATTGAATGAAATGCTAAAGAAGGATGCCAATGTAACTTGGAATGAGCAATCCATGAAGAAATTTAATGACATCAAAGAAGCATTAGTCAAGCTTGAGTCTTGATAAGTAATAAATTTTAAAAGGACTTATATCTCCATTATTTTAAATTTGACCATACTATGGCTTCAATTTTAACTCAGAAGGTTGATGGGTGTGATCACCCAATAACTTTCATGAGTAATAACTTTAAAATTGTTGAATTGAACTATTCATTGATTGATTAAAAAGTATATGAACTAGTTAAGGTATTGAATAAATTTAGGCACTATATCCTTATAAATAAGGTACATGCTATTATAGTTGACCCTACCACAAATTTCATGCTAAGCTATAATGAACTTGGAGAATGTAGAGGTAAATGAATGTTAGTTTTGAAAGAATATGACATAGAAATGAAAATGGAAAAACTAGTAGGGTGCTAAGGCTTGGTCGAAGTGATTGTTAATACCAAAACTAAGCTAATTTTGATCTAGGAATTTTACTCAAAAGAGGATGGTTAGTATCATGTTAGTTTCAAAATGAAAACAAAATTAAAAAAACACACTAACTAACATAACATCTCTAGGCCTAGACACTAGGTAGAACTTAGTTAACAAATATGAATAAAAAACTAAACTAAAATGAAAAATAAACCTTCTTTTACATTCCTTGGATTATCCAAATACAAGTTATAGTGGCTTTCTCAACTTGTGATCATGAAGTCTTCATCAAAGGAGGCTTGGCTATCTCCTCTTCTCCTTGGCACATTGTGCCTTTGGCTTGGCTTGGCTTAATATTTTTACTTCATAAACTTTTAATGTGAGATCTCTTATAATAAATTTTACATGGTAAATTTTCACAAATTAAGCTTAAAATTCAATAGGAAAGGCCTCTTATTTATAGACTTTTGAGATTACTCAAAATCAACCTGAACCATCCATCTTGAGATGAAGATGTGTGGTTGAGGATTAATTAAATTTTTTTGACTTAAATATATAATTATACTCGTAATGAAATTTGAAAAATGGGAATTAAAAAGGCATGGAGGGTCATTATGAGGCATGGGATACCAATAATCTTGATATTTATGGCATTCATGGCCTAGGGATGTCTTACCAAGAAATGAGATCACCTAATGATGCAGATATTCAATATTCATTTCGAAAAACAAGTATTCAACAAGTTTCCATGGAATTATTAATTAGGATCTAATTTGGTTTTATTAGATCTTAAACGTGATTAAGCACTTTGTGTACAAAATACATAAATTGATCAGAATGCTCTTGTATTGGTCCAAAATTCAATTAGATTGGAATTGTAAGTTAATGTCAAATTCATTAGAACCATATTCCCATTTATGATATTACTAAAAAAAATAACAAAGACACACATCTTGTATAATAAATATGATAGAAAATAGCAATCCCGAGCACCTAGGTACAAAATTGGTAGTTTGACTCAAAATAATCTGATCAAAGTTAGTTGGCCCACAAATTGTATTACCCCATTTAATGATACCTTAGCCAAAATTAGTACTTGAATATGTCATATTTAATTTTGTTAATAAGTGTTAGTGTTTTTAAGCTAAATTGTGCACTTTGGTGGAAATTGGTCAAAACCCTAGTTAGAGGTCATTGGTGGCCATATTTAGGTGTCTACAATTTGCCCCTATTTGGGAAGGCATTGCAAGATATAATCATAATAATGTCTTCTCAAAGAATGAAAATTTCCTATTTTCCTAAAAATAAAATGATGATAAACTAACTGTATGATTCCCCCTCGAGGGAATGGTTGGCACAAGTAGATCAGCAAACAGTCCCTTGAAAATAAAGAACTAAAATGAAGGGACCAATAACAAGAAAGATGATGGGGTGAAAACACAATGATTTTGAAAAATTAGTCAAAATCACTAAGAATTCAAGTGGGATGATGTACAATGGTTTTTCAAAAGGTGGTTATAAGCATTATACCCTGATAGTGGTAACATGGTATGATAACACAATGATTTACCCAAAGATTGGTATAATCATTGAGAAGTTGAAGTTGCCCTAGTTAGGATAGATAAATAAGACAATGCTAGCCCAATTAGGGTAGAAAAAAATATAATAACATGCCCCTATATGGGTATAAAAATTAAAGGGTGTCAACGTAATGATTTGCCCAAAGGTGGTTATAATCATTGAGAAATGTAGGTGGGATGATATGCAATGATTTTCCCAAAGGTATTTATAATCATTGGACCTGATTATGGAAAACATGAGTGATTTTTGAATGATGATGATAACATAACATAGAGGGTAATGATGATTAGGAATAACCTACTAGTAGAGAATGCTTGCTTGAATTAATAAAGGTTGAAATTCTTTCATGGTTAATTACTATGTTTGAGATATGATTAGGATTGAATGAAGATGTCAGTGTCAAAGAGATGGTACATGAACATTTACCCTACAAAATAAATGAAAAAAATGGTGGAATAAAGAAAAGTGATGGGCTGGCTAAGTTATCTCCATATTCACTAGACAAGTGGACACTACCTACATAGTTCCATGGATGTAATATACAACAAAAACTTCAAGCCAAATGTAGTTCTCCTAGGAAATGGGAAGAAAATGATAACTAATGAAAAAAATAGAATGGATGTGATAGAAGAATAAGAATAGTCTTTCAAAATGGCAAGTGCATGGGATAAAAGGCCAAATAAAATCAGGAAACTAAGAAATAAGTGATTTGTTTGCAATTTAGTAAGGGTTCCGAGAATCTTTAAGATAAAGAAGTGGTCAATGTTTTTGTTTTTTTCTATTGATTTTATAAAAAAATTTGTAATTTTTGAAGTATGATGAGACACTAAATGGTTCAAGCTCACAAAATGATGAGAGCATTCAAACTTAGGTTGCTTGCAAAATGGTTAGAGCATGGAAACTTAGGGTGCTCAAAAAATTGTGAGAGCATTAAAACATAGATTGCTTACAAAATAGTGAGACCGTGGAAACCGAAGGTGCTCATAAAATGGTGAGACCGTTCAAACTTAGGTTTCTCATAAAATGGTGAGAGCACTCAAACTTAGGTTGCTCACAAAATGGTGACACAATTCAAACTTAGATTGCTTACAAAATGATAAGAGCATTCAAACTTAGGTTGCTCATAAAATGGTGAGAACATAGTGGAAAGGGTGACTAAGCTAGGCTCAACAAGAATCAAGCACTTCCTATATATTCCTAGAGTAGAACCTCAAGTCACTATAGTTTCACCCTACATTGGAGGAATTCAACTAGTGTAATACTCAAGTCAAATAAAAATAGGCACAATTAGTAAAAAGGCATAGTATGGCATAGGAAATGGAAAGTTGGTGTGTCAAGGCTCAATAAACAAATGTTTCCCCTAGTTTTCCCATAGGCAATTATAACTAGGACACAACGACATGGATCAATGGTACTAATTTTCCCAAAGGTAGTTATAACTAGTAGCAAGACCGGTGATAAGAAAGGAATAGTAAATGAAGGATACAACTACCAAAACTTCTATCATACTGCTCCAAAATATGACCTCTATCGAAAGTACTTAAAACAAATGATGAAACTAATTGTATTCTTTGATTCTGAAAAGGTGCAACAAATGGAAAAAAACCAAGGTCAAACAGGCTATGTGGATAGGATTTAGAGCATGTTTGGTTGATAGAAAAGGATGATAAAGTAGATGGAATGGGCTAAAAGGAATGATAAGAATTATATTTGTACAAATAATAATAGTGATAAAATGGAACCACTAAAATGGTCCTTATAGACAATACACCTTAACACTCAAGCATAATACCTCTTGAGGTGAATAATATTCATTGACTTAGGAATTTCATCTTCATCTAGTGTGGCAAGCTTGTATGCTCTTGATCCATAATCTGTAGTAGTGATGAAAGGCCCTATAAAATTTGGTTTGAATTTACCTTTATTCTTCTTCTTATTCATGGTATTCTTTTAGCTTTATTTAAGAACAAGATCACCATGTTCAAATGTTCTATACTTGACACACTGGTTGTAGTGGCCTTTGAGTCTATTCTAATATGCCTAAAGATTATTGAGCATAGCTATGCATTTTTCATCAAGTAGGTCTAGCTATTTTAGGTGAGCTAATTGATAGTCATAATCATCTAGGGCATGTTTGAAAGATATGCATAGTAAAGGCAACTCAAAATCAATGGGAAGGATGGCTTCTATACCATAAACAAGTGAATATAGAGTGGCTCCTATGGGGGTACAGTGATTGGTATGATATTCCTAAAGGGTATGAAATATCTATAGGTGCCAATAATGATTGACATCATTGACAATCTTTTTGAGAATATTGACAATGGTTATTTTTTATGCTTCAGCCTGGCCATTACCTTAAGGTTAATATGCTATAGAAAAATGTTGTGTGATTTTATATTCGGTACATAGCTGGTCCATCTACTTATTATTGAATGATGCTACATTATTAGATATAATTTTAGAGTGGATTCCATAGTGACAAATGAGATGGTTGAAGATAAATTTGGAAATTTATTTTCTAGTCATGTAAGTAAAAGGTATAGCTTCAACCCACTCAATGAAATACTCAATGGTGGTAAGGATATGTTTATGGCTATCAGATAAAGTGGGGTTGATCTTACTAATAAGGTTAAGTCCCCATGTATAAAATGGCCATGATGTCAACATCAATTTTAAAGTTTGTCATGGTGCATGAATCAAACTATCATGTCATTGACATTTGTCACATTTATTTACATATGCAACTGTATCTATGTCCATTATGAGCCAATAATATCCAATATGCAATATTTTTTTGGATATGACTACCCCACTATAATGAGCACCACATACCCCTTTGTGAACTTCTCTTAACACTAATGTAGACTCTACCAATGTTAAATAATAAAGCAGTGTTCCATCAAAACTATGGTGGTAAAGGGTGGATCCAAGTAGAGTATAATGATTAGAGTGATGGATATAGGCTTTGGATTGTTTTTGAGATAGGTTAGGTGGTATAAATTAGTCATGAAGGTATTTATAAATATCTAAGTACCAAATATAGTTAGGACCAACAATATCACAAATCATTGCAAAGGTTGAAGGTTCATCATCTAGTGTAACCAGATTCTCAGTAAGGAACTGCTACTCTCTAGCTTTGTCTATTTTTAGAATTATAGAGCCAATAGTAGCCATATAATCTATATTTCTATTACTAGCCTTTGGTATATGATCAAACTGAATGTTAGCAATTTATTTTTTAAGGTATCCACCATAGCCTTATTTGGAACCAACTTGTCATATTTGGTCTAAAAATGGTTTGTGACCTGATTTATGATTAAATGATAATCATCATAAACCTTTAGATGAGATATATTCCATTTTACTACCTATTAGAGACTTGTGACAAGTGCTTCATATTCGACCATGTTATTTGTATAAGGAAAACTAATTCTGAATGATGTAGGGATTAGATCCTCTTATGGTGTAATAAACAAGAGGCCTACCCCTAATCCATGTGAAGTAAATAAAACATCAAAATATATATTCTAGTGTTTCTCCTCAAGAGGTGTGTCAATGATAGTCATTATGGATTCATCAAGAAAATGAAATGTGAGTGGCTTTGTGTCTTCAAGGGGTGCTTTAGTAAGTTGATCTATAAGGACCTATCCTTTGATTGCCTTCTAATTGACATAATATATGTAAAACTCACTAAGAATCATGATCCATTTGGCCATTCTACCTTTTAAATATATTTTATATCATAGATACTTGAGTGGATCTACTTTTGAAATGACCATGATCTTATTGTTCAACATGTAATGGTATAGTTTTTGAGTTATGAAGAACATGGCTAGACAAGCTTTTTGAATAAGTGCACAGTTGTGTTCATATGTGACCAAGGTATGGCTTAAGTAATATACTACATGCTCTTTTCCATTGTTATCATGTTGAGCTAAAATTACCCCCAAGGCATTTTCGGTAGCTAATAGATACAACAAGAATGGCTTTCTTGGCATAGGAGGTAACAAAACAAGTGGATTAACTAGATAGTCCTTGATTTGCTAAAATGTTATTTGGTAGTGGTCATCAAAGTGAAATGTAACTCCCTTATTTGAAATATGTGTAATGGATGACACTTGTATACAATCTAAGGGATGAAGTGTCAGATTGATTAGATCTTGCCCTGTAAACTATGACGTTGCTTCAAAATGGTTGGTGGTGGCATCTTGATTATAGCATGAATTTTGGATGGATTGACTTCAATGTCTCTATGAGACATAATGAAGATAATTAATTTTCTTGAGATTACTAAAAACACACATTTATTTGGATTGATTTTTATTTTTTACTCTCACAATCTTTTAAATATCCTATGTAGCACTACTAGATGGTTGACCCTAGTTTTGGATTTTCCTAATATGTCATTGACATAATTTTCAATAATATCATGCATCATTTCATTTAATATGATGGTCATGGCCCTTTGATATGTAGCTCTAGCATTATTAAGACCTAATGACATTGCATGATAATAAAATTTTCCCCATAGAGTGGTGAACAATGTTTTACATTGGTATTCTGGTGTTATTCTGATCTTATTATATCCTAAAAAGCCATCTATAAATGAAAGCATTTCACAAAATTTAATGGATTTGATGATCATATCAATATTAGGAAATATAAAGTCATATTTAATATAATCTTTGTTTATGTCTCATAAGTTAGTATAAATTTTGATTGCTTTAGGGTTTTTTCTAATAGGTACAACATTAGATATCTATTCTAAGTAGTCAATAGACCAAATACATCCTCCTCATTTTATTTACCAAGACAAAAATGCAAGGATGAATCTTATGCAGATTTTGTTTCACTAGTTCGGCATCAATATTGACCACAAGGTGGTGCATAACTATGGTACGGTCCAAACTTGGCATGTCAAAATAAGCCCATGCAAAGATATCTATAAATTCTCTCAATAGAGCTATAAAGACTTCACATTCCTCCTTAGTAAGGGACATGCCTAATTTTATATATTTTGGTTATAATGAAGTCCTGATGTTTACCTCTATTGTATCTTTGACTAGAAAGATTGAGCCATCTTCTAGAATAGTAGGTAAAGACTTGAACTATTGGACTATATCAGGGTTCTCTGTTAGGACTTGCTCTTTAACATCTCCTAGGCATGATGAATATGAGTCCCTTAATGGGATATATAGATAAGTGAAAAAAATAGTTATAAATTCTTGAAGAATTCAATCAAATACTTATTACACCAAACTAAACTTGGATCCATAGGCAAGTTCATTATTGGTGGTCTCCTAGTCTAAATTCAAAGAAGAACGAACACCCCCATCTAATAGTGTCTGAAATAGGTTTTCACCACTAGAATGGCCTTTATATTTATTTTTTCCCTAGTTATAAATCACCTCAAAGAGTTTTTGAATTGGGGACCTCAATGTTTTATTTATTTGTTTTTGGCAAAGGGTATTCACCCACTCTCCAAAATAGGCTTCAGGATCCAATGTAATTGAGAATCCTAATTTATGATCTCCTAATAGAAAATTGTCTCTAAGGCCTAAAAATTCATATAATGCCTTATCATTTTGAAACTCATCAATTTAAAAATTAGATTTTTGTTGGTCCCAATTTATCAGTTGCAGATTGTATAATGGAAATGGGTTGTGATGAATGACTATGGTAAGGGTATAAATGGCATTATTATCAAAAAATGTTAGTCTTAAATAGGTCATAAAAGGTGAGGATATGATTGTACTACACTTATTTTTTAGTATCATCACCACTAACCACTAGTGATGTAACTTGAATAAGATATGTGGGGTCACTCCTAGGTAGTTTAAATCTAAGGCCATAGGGTCTTTTTTAGTTAGTCATGGAAATTGGATCAATAGTTACTTTTTCATTTGGTCTAAGGCCTCTTCCTTCATAATCTTGATTCTCCATGATCCTATTGGGAATAGGATACTTTGAACTTTTATAACAATAAACTTGGTTGTCATTATACAACCATGATCCATTCCCTTCAAGAGGGTCTAGTTTGAGGCTAAATGCTAGTACAAACATGGCATGTCCCTTATCTTTATTATTTTATTGCCAATTCATGTGTGGGGTAACTTTAGGTAATACAAAGGTTTTTGTATTTTGAGGAATATTAGATATATGGAAGGTATCATGGGTCACATACTCCCCTGGGCCAATATCTAAAATGGTGAAATGATTGGAAGCTTTAGGAGGTGGCATTTGGGAATGGGAATCCAAGGTATTATGATCTATGAAATTATCCTCTAGAGGATCAATAAGTATGGCCTTTATTTTATCCTATTTGGAACTTGGATTCATGTCATATTTGTAATTTTAGCTTTGAATCTCAACCTCAAGATGTTTACAATGTTCATATGGGTGTAAATCTCCTAGAATATTCAATTCCATCCTTGAGTGGGAAAACTTGAAACATTGGTGGAGCGTTGATGGGACTACATAAATCTCATGTAGCCAAGGACTTTTTAGAAGCATATTATATGACATCTCAAGATCGAACACATGGAAAAGTGTATCATGGGTCAAAGACCCAGTGATAACTGTTAAGCTAATGGTGTCTTGTGATTCTCTCTCTTGATTATCATAGGATTTGATAGTTATCATTTTTGGTTGGAGATCTGCCATTATTTACCCAACAAGCTTGATGAGCTTTAGGGACACTATGTTGAGTCCTGATCCATTGTCTATAAGGACATGTTTCACTTTATGACACTTTATATAAACTTATATGTATAATGGATTATTATGGAGTGGGTCAAGGGAAGATATATCACCTTGGTTAAATGTGATTTATTAGCCTGGAGCTAGGTGTCCAACCAAAGATTGAAATTTATCTTGGGATATGTTACTATCAATAGTAGATTAGGTTAAAAACTCATTCAAAATCTTCTTATGGATTGTTGACATTTGTATAAAATGTAAAATATAAATTTATGTTTGTGTCTTCTATAATTGTTCCATAATATCAAACTTCTTGTCTTGGTCAATGGTGAATGGTTTATTCTAAGGATGAATGGTTGGTTGGATAATAGGCAAAGTGGGTAGATGGTTGTGGGTATGAGATAGTAATCTTTGACCTCTAAGTTGTGATTACACAATTAGGATTAAATACTGGACCATAATTGCTAAAAAAATGTTGTGAATGGTGTGGGACCAGACATGACAAGTCTTAATTACTAGTGCACTTGTATGTGGTCATGTGGCAAGGGCTAGTTATCTGTATAAGGTTATAAAGTGGAAGTCCTAATTTTATAGTGTTCTTGTGTGTAGTCCTAGGTCAAAAAAGGATAATCCATGTAATTTGGTTTAATGGTATTGTTTAGAAATAGTCCAGATTGGTAAGTGCTCCGTCTAGGATTAATGGAGATGGTATTAATGCTACCACCTATAATATGACCTATAACCCTGTTTTAGTCATATGCAATTGCATGGTAGGTTTGTTGGTTGTTACCATTTTAACCTTATTTTTTTCAATTGGTTTGATGTTGTGGGTTTTGTTGTTGATTCTATTGATTCTATTGATTTTGCTAGTCTAGCCTTTGATTTTTATACTGTTGATTTTATTGTTGCATCACCTAGTATTGTTATTGTTATTGTTGATTATTATGCTAATTATGTGTGTTATGTTGGGGAAAGGGATTTTGATAAATCAAAAAAGTTTTATTAGAGGTAGAAGCACCATTATCTAATGTTATCTCCCCATTATCCAACATATTCTCAATCAAATAATTGATTTTCACACATCTTCATAGATTATACCCATTGACCTGATCATTGTCACAAAATTCATTTTCATGGTACCAATTAGGATAAGAAATTCCTTTTGGATAATACTTTTTTATAAGCCAACTATTTAGATTAGTAGTGGCAAGTTTATTTAATATAAACTCAATAAGTTTTCCTAGGTCACTAAAGATACAATACGTAGGCACAATTCTCCTTAGAGGAGTGGTTTGTAATGGTAAATGTTATTGAATTTGATGTGTGGGTCTTGGTTGTTGTGCTTACAATGTTAGAGATTTTTTTGGGTAGGATTAAGATGAAAAGGTGGTGCAGGTGATGTTTGTATTTTCTGGTTATGACATGATTCGATTACTCCATTACCCAAAATATTCCTATTATGGTTAAATTACTTTGGTCTATCTTGGTTATTGTCATGTTCTAGTTACAATACTTACACTTGGATTGGATGTCAATTTTGGCCACTTACCTAATTGGTACCTTGATTCTAATTAGTTGATGTAAGATTGATGATCCTTTTATTAATAAGGTCTTGATTAATCAACAAGCTTTTATCGATGATCTCCTTGAAAGTATGTGTACACTATAGTTATAGATGATAAGCTATCTCACTATGCAAATTTTTAGTAAACATAGTGACTAATTGTTTATCTGGTAAACTATGGGTGAATCAGCTTGTAATGGCTCTCCATCACTATAGATAAATTTTAAAACTCTCACCATCTTTTTATTTTTCTTGTGTTAAATCAACCAATGAAATCTCATGTTCAATAACATAGGAAAAGTGTTGTAAAAATTTATCAGAAATATCATCAAAATCTATTACTAAATTATTAGGAAACTTTAAGAACCACTCTAAGACTTGTCCAACCAAGCTCCTTGGAAACAACAATAAAATGTATATATCTCTATATACCACTGGTTGACATGCGATAAACAATTTGGTTAAATGGGCCTTAGGGTCACCTTTCCATTTGTATTTATAAAATTTTGATGGTTCATAACCTAGAGAAAATTGTATCTAGTAGTATTCCATGTTGAATATATTAGAACACATATCATCCAAAATAAACTTTTTATTTTGTTTCCCAGCCGGAATCGCAACAATTGCATCCTTCATCTATTTGGGATAGGAAACTAGAAGGAACATTAGTTTGGGAGAGAATATTGGTTTGGGTAGATGGTTAAGAGGTCATAAATGGGAAACTTTGACCAAGGTATGATGGAGATATCTATTGGGGTATATTGGTTTGGTTAGGAAATGAACCAAGAATATGCATATGTGGATTAGGATGTACTTGAAACTACACATTTAGTTGTGTGATATTCTAGTTTGAGTTGGCTATGAAGGTTTGAATTAGAGGATTTTGTGGTTAGGATGGAGAGATATAACTATACTATGTCTTTTGTTATTGAAAGGGACATGCTACTGACTAACTGAACCTTGTTGTTGAGTGGGGACTTGTGAACAAAGACCCTATCTCTGAACTTGTGGCACATTTTGAATTGATTGTTATCTAGTAGGTATTTGAGAAAAATGGGAGCCTCCCTGTTAAATTAATCCTTATTGGGAAATGAAATAATGTTAAATATTCAACATCTATCACTGACCAATATTTACACATTATTGGCTAGTCATCATTTGGTTTTGGATTGGTACACTGGTCTGGGATTGAGGATGTATATTTTCCAATACCTGATGAGGTGGAACATTAGTTTCCCATTATTAAGGTGGAAATATATTTATCCTCTATTAATTTGGTACACTGTATTGTGCCTACTATTGTTGAATACTACTCATCCCTTGTTGAGGAAGAATAGGATTCATCATATTAAGTTGTTGAGGCATGACATTGGTTGTTGGTTGACTACTTAATCCTATTAGTTACACACTTGATAAAGAAACTAGTTGACTTTGTGAAGTAGGTGGTGAAGGTTGGGGTGTAGAAGCTCCTATTCCTTGGTATGATGATCCACTTTTGGCATTAATTATAGGCACATGTTGTTGACTAGTTGTTTGTGTGTTAGTACCACTTTGATTTGGATTGGATGTTTCTTTCACATTGTCCACTATTAACTCATTATTCTACATAGAAGTAGAATACACTTCCTTAATAATGGGCATATGTATCAAGTTTTTTACCAAAGTTTTTTGTATAAATGGGTCTAAAAATTTATTTTCTTGACAAGTTAACTCTATCAAAACTCATGTTGAAGAAACTAAGTCAATAAGAGGTTTGCTCACCATGGTCATCTAATTAATGTTATTTGTTAGATTTAGGTAGGTTTGATATGCCATCTACATTTACTTAAAGTGGTCTTCCATGAGGTTTTTGCTTCTATTAGACATATTAGGTTCCTAATATGTTGTTTGGACTAGAGCCAAAGGATCACTAGAAGAAGCGTGTTGATCATAAATTATGTTGTGGGGAATTCTTATTAGGCTTGGTAAATTATCGTCAGGGAAGTCTACTGGAAACTTATCCCTTACCTCTATGGCTCAAACCAAAATCTCATCTTTGTTCTCCAACAAATGATGCTCAAATAAAAATGGATCATAAGTGGAAGGCATATTAGTAGAGTGTGACTATTGAAGAACTAGTTCATTAGTTGTGGGTAGTGTAGCTAAGTATTGTGTAGTTTGTTCTTGGTCTTGTTCTAAATAACGTGGTCAATTAACGAAATAGTTAGCCAATCTATCTTATATTTGTGCCCCTAATTGATTATTATAGGAGGGATATAGATCTGTCTTGTACCATTTCTTCCTATGTAACCACATTACTAATCCTCCTATTGTACATGAGTCCACTACCAGTGTATCAATACATGTTGGGATCCATATTAAATGTTTTTGAAATAAAATTTCAAAGATTTATACAAACTCTAAAAATACAATGTCTAAAATCTAATGTTCAAACTTGGTCTAGATTCATCAAAAGGATAAAAAATTTATGCATATATTTGTGATAACATAAGCTAACATTAAGTGTCTAACATTACACTTCTTACAAAAAAAGATTAAGTAAATGAAACAAAACTTAAAATTCCAAACTCTAAGGTCGAAGTGTTTGAAATTAGTCGAATCTAGGAAATTAAAAGTTGTTAGGTCTTTTGGCCAAAACGTAGCATCAAAATCTAGGCTCAAACAAGGCATGTGCTAAGACTCTTGTCTAAATTATGTCAAAATATAGACTTTAAAATAGATAAAAGTTTTAATCTAATGCATTTGAAACACTTATAACAAACACTAAGCATTTGATTCTTGGACATGGAATTGATAAAGTAGGTATAAGTTATGAAACAAAAGGCACTTTAGAGATAGTTTTTTTTCTCACAAATAATGGTATAAAACTTGGTTATTTTAACAAATGAGCTAGACAAAAAATGAAAAATGTAACTATGCTAGACAAAGCTTCAAAAAGGTATACTTAGATTAGTTTGACAATGTAGGAAAAAAAATGAACTCTATGAAAGAGGGCCTATGAAACAATATCTAAACTATTTTGGGTAGTGTAACAATGCTAGACTATCCAAAACATGTGACAAAATGCTTGTTTCAAAAACTATCTAGGGAAAAGATAATTTTTCAAAAATTTGATAGCCTAAAACTACCTTTCTTGACTCAAAATTTTGTGGTACATATACTTAAAGTATAAGTGTTTAACACAAAATGACTTAAGTCTATCAAGTGGTGATAATGATCTTGAGTCTTAAATGACCTTCAACCCAAATTAGAAATTGAACCTAAGTTCCCTCAAGTTTAGAGAAAATGGCAAACCCACTTATCACATCAACCTTATGAAATTATAAAGGTGTAATTTCAAATTTAGATTATAAATAAACGACTTAAATAAATTTTGCAAGGGTCTAAACTCAATTGGGAAACATAATTGCACCAAAGTGGATGATATGACTCTAAGTTTTGATGAATTTTAAACAAGACAATTTGATGATTTCTCACAAATTTGACAACATAAAACTACCTTGTTCAAACAAATTTGGGGACCATGTATTTGGTTTTCTTTGTTTGTTTACACCAAGTTTTAACTCCAAACAAGACTTTCATCTAAGACAAAACCAACTAATTAATCACCCTTAGATCCTAAACTGACAAGGTTACTTGGTATTGTTGGAATCCATCAATATACGTAATTTGAGAGGATTTTAAGTGTTCATCCAAAAGTAAATGTGAATTATATAGTAACTTTTTTACATCCCCTTCTCTCAAATGATAGTATTATGACATGGACCTTGAGGTGCAGCTTGCACCAACAACACTTTTATAGCATGTGGGGATTTGTCTAAGATCTACAAGTTTCTAAACATTCTATGGGAATCAATTGCACAATGACTTTCATGTCAAAACATAAAAAAAGCATATATTTTGGGCCCATATCACTTGGATTGTTACAAAAAGGTCTAGTCCTTTTTTCAACCACCATATTTTACTATTCACTCAGTATAGTGCGATGTCTAAAGTGCCACTACGTCCAATGTGAAAATCAATATGTTTCCAAATGAAATCAATTCTAGGAGATAAAAACCTAGGTCAAAGCTTCCCTAAAGAACTCATGAGATTTAATGACATTCCCCTCACAATCTAAGTTTGTATGAAAATAAAAGACTAAGAGAAAGACTTTAGGGTCATTTTCAAGGTCACCCAAACTTTGGAAAGTTTTTGGGGAGTAATTTAAATGACATCATTTTTAAGCCTTAGAATAGGATTTTTGCAATAGGAATAGAAATTTTGATTCCAAGGGTTCCCTAAAGGGGACATATGGAAGAGCATACATGCAATGCCCCTCTCTTTACTAAACTAAATTAGATTAAACAATTATTGAAGACAAAAATGACAAGTGTGTTCAATTTTAAGCCCAAACGAAAGATTTAGTGGTGTTAATTTAAACCCTTGGTTTTAATTTGTATCTTTGAAAGATAACTACAAGATTTTAGCAGTATAACCCTAAATGATTTTCTTATAAGTCCAAAATTAAAAGTTTGATTCATTTTAAAACACCCTAGAAGAAGTTTAAAAGGATCTATTTAAGCATAATTTGAAGATTTCTCAACTAAAACCTACCAAAAAAAATGTTAGCAATATGTTTATCTTAGAATAAATTTTGAAGATGAAAGAACCAACTTAGAAAATGAGCTCTTAGGTTTGTGTAAAACACATAGTGACCATCATCGGTTATACTAATTGATGATAAATTTTTTTATGTAGACCAACAATGGTTTTACTAACTAGTGATGGTTATATAGACTGATGTCAGTTTTACTAACTTAATCGATGATGGTTATGTTAATCAACAATAGTTAATCAATGGTTGACTCTAATGGTTATGGTTATTATGTAAACCCATGAAAAAGAAAAATGACAAAACAAAGTTAGACAATCAAATTGCAAAAGTTTTAATGATCTAAATGAAGATTTTAAAGTTGCATAATGATCTTCTCCATGTGTGGGATGTGTTTGGTCCCACCGAGCATGCCATTATGTGATCTAATAATTTGACTCAAGAGAGGATGGTTAGTATTGTTTTAGTTTTGAAATGAAAACAAAATGAAAGAAACATACTAACTAACATAACGTCTCTAGGGCTAGGCACTAGGGAGAGCTTAGCTAACAAAAATGAATAAAATAAACAAATAAAATGAAAAATAAACCATATTTTACCTTCTTTGGATGCTATAAATTCTTGTTGTAGTGGCTTTCTCAGCTTATGCTCATGAAGTATTTATCAAAAGATGATTGGTTATCTTCTCTTCTCCTTGGCACCTTATGTCTTTGGCTTGGCTTGGATCAATATTTTGACATCATAGATTTGGAATGTGAGAGCTCTTGGAATCAATTTTACATGGTAAATTTGCACAAATTAAGTTTAAAATTCAATAGGTAAGGCCTCCTATTTATAGATTTTTGAGATTGTTCAAAATCAACCTAAACTATCCATCTTGAGATGAAGATATGTGGTTGAAGATTAATTAATTTTTTTAGAATTAAATCTATAATTATACTCATCATGACATTGGACAAAGAGTCATTAAAGAGGCATGGAGGGTCATTATGAGGCATGGTAGACCCATAATCCTAATATTTATGGCATTTATGGCCTAGGGATGTTTTTCTAAGAAATGAGGTCAATGATGATGCAAATATTTAATATTCATTTTCAAAAATAAGTATTCAACAAGTTTCCATGGAATTATTAATTAGGCTCTAATTTGGTTTTATTATATATTAAGCATGATTAAGCACTTTGTGCACAAATTACTCAAATTGATTAGAATGCCTTGTTATTGGTCCAAAATTCAACTGGATTGGAACTGGAAATCAATGTCAGATTCATTAGAACTGTATTCTAATTTAGGATGTTTCCAACATAAAATAATAAATAGACACATCTCATACAAAAAATTTGATAGAAAAGAGTAATATAGAGCACCTAGGTACAAAATTGACATTTTGACTTGAAATGATATGATCAACATTAGCTAGCCCATAAATTTCATTACCCCATTTAATGATACCCTGGCTAAAATTGACACTTGAATATGTTAGATTCAATTCTTTTAATGTGTTTTATTATTTTCAAGCCAAATTGTGCACTTTGGTATAAATTGGTTAAAAGCCTGGTTGGAGGTCATTGGTGGCCAGATTTAGGTGTCTAAA
The DNA here is from genome assembly GCA_037957365.1 of Torreya grandis. NCBI lineage: Eukaryota > Viridiplantae > Streptophyta > Pinopsida > Cupressales > Taxaceae > Torreya > Torreya grandis. The sequence goes on along the minus strand of JARHVA010003855.1, from coordinate 1,234,076 downwards.
CTAAGTATTATGAAAGTTGATAAGCAAAGATTTAAAGCTAGTGAGTGGTAGGATTCCATTATTCATTTACTAATTAATGGTACCTATCCTATAGGACTAACCAAGGAGTAAAAGAGGGATGTAAGTCTCAAGGCAGCCCATTATCTTATCAAAGATGGGTTCTTATACAAAAAAAACATTGAAGAGGTCTACCTAAGGTGTGTTTCAAAAGAAGAAGCTACATAAATCATGAAAACCTTTCATGAGAATCTTGACAATGGGCACCCATCTGGGAAGACTATAGACCACAAGATCCTAAGAGCTAGCTACTATTGGCCAACTATTTTCAAGGATGGTTATAAGAACATAAGGTAATGTCACTGATGTCAAATATTTAGTACCAAAGAACCAAAGGTAGTAATGCCTTTACAAATAGTCATGTTTGATAAAATATTTGCATAATGGGGCTTAGACTCTATAGGGGTAATGAACCCTAATTCATCATATGGTCACAAGTATGTCTTGACTACCACATATTATTGCACAAGGTAGACTAAAATTTTATCCACTAAAAAATGAAGGATGAAAGAAGTGATTAATTTCTTGGAGGAGAACATATGTACCAAATTTATAACTCTAGTCTCTTTGGTGTGGTAAAATGGATCTAAATTTATATCCATAGAGATGATAGAATGGGTGTATGATAATGGTATTTTTCTCAATTTTTGATCTAATCATTACGTCCAAGGAAATGGAGTGTCTAAATCTACCAAAAAAAAATTAATGGAAGCAATCAAGAAGTCTATTATAGACAAGCCTAAGACTTGTCATAAGATTCTCAAGTATGCCCTATGGGTAGATAGGATAAGGATCAAGAAATCATTAAAGGCATCACTATTTTTATTTTTGTATGGCCAAGATCCTATCTTACCTATCACTCTTAGGCTACCTACATATAAATTTATGCAAGAGTATATGGAAGAAGGCGAGGAGCTTGAAAATTCAAGATTTCTAGACATCATCTAGATGGAATATGGATGGGAGGAAGCCTTTGATAATTTTAGTAGACATCAAAACATAATAAATAGGTGGTTTGACAAAAGATAAAAGATCAATGTGTTCAAAAAAGAGGATTTCAATCTCCTTTGAGACAAACCATCTAAGCCTAAGGGCAAGCATGGCAATTTCACACCTTTGTGGATTAACCCATATTAGATTTTAGATACACTAAGAGACAACACTTTTAGACTCAAAGACTTATAAGGAGTAGAGTTCACACTACCCACCAATGGGTAGTACCTCAAGCATTACTTCTTTGTTTATCCTCTTCAGGTCTTTATGGAGTAGCTCTGTAAGATGGTTAGATTTAGTATAGGTAGGCTAGTTAGTTTCTTTCAGTCTTTTCCTTCATACCTTGTTTATATATAAAAATTTATATATGTGTGTGTGTTTCCTTTTATTTCTTGATTCAATTATTTATATTTTGGTTTTGCTTTTGTTGCCTTATTCTTTGTTTGCAATAAGTCCTTTTGGATAACCCTAAGCTGAAAGTTTATTTATCTTGCTTAAAACTCAAAAGTTTTAGAATGTGGGTATGAACCTAATATATGTGTTGACCATGGATCTAAAATGTGAGCCTAATGTTCTGATTTAAATAAAATGGTAAAGATTGATGGAAGAGGCCAACTGTTCCATGAGCACTTGAACATTATCTTGACCTAAATTTGGTTTTAAGAATATTTACACTTGTAGGATGAAACCCTAATCTATTAAGGCACAATCATGCTTATACTTAATACACATACTTATTGGGATAATGGTTGCAACCATAGGTTATGTTTTGAGGATGAAACACTTGACCAACTCCTTAAACATAGCTACTTTAGTTCCCAAACTTATTGAAAGCATAAAAGATCTAATAATACAAAAAATAAGAATGAAATACAAAATTAAAAAAAAATTCAAGCATAGGTGATTCTAGTAATCTTCACTAGGACTATCAATGTCTAGATGGTAGTGGAGCAAGGTTATAAGTGGATCCAAAGGAATCTCTATTAGGGATATGGATTATTGTCTAGTAGTAGAGAAATTACCTAGCCTTCACTAAACTAGAAGTATGGATTTTAATGAATATCTAAACATGATCTAAGTCAATGTTAGTGATTAAAGATATAAAACATGGAAGTTGTCCCTTGAATCCCATGGAAAATAATAATTAGAATCAAAGAACATAGACAAAATGGATATGTCTTAATGTTTGATCCCAATTATTCAAGTTCAAGGTTTGTTTCAACCATAAAATGATATAGATAATGACATTGATGAAGTGGAATGGATTACTTAGCTATTTGTCTAAACCAAACTCTCTAAGTTCTAACATATTTATATGTTCCCATTAGATGTTGCCAGTTTTTGAGGTCAATATACCCATGTTTTAAAAAATATATACCCTTGAGATACTTTAAACCTTAACCCTAAAACCTTGGTATGTTTTAATCATTGTTAGGATTTGAAGATCATCCACTTTGATAAAGTTAGCTTGCTAGTTTATGTTTTTAATTTGAGCTTGCCTAATGTTGCTAAAAATTGTTCATCATGTCTTATAAGTTGTAGGTTTCATAGATCCCTATTAAAGGGATCATGGTTGGAATTTTTATAGTGACTCTATTGAAGGTTTCACTAGCTTTAGGTTTGTGAAAAATCAAATCTAGATTCATATTCTGAAAGCTCCTTCAAAAAACCCTGACATTAAACCCTTGGTTTAAGTTTGCATTTGGCAAGAATATTTTAAATTTGTTTTGGACTTAAGAAAAAAATTTATGTTAAAGCTTGGTTGTGTTATTTAACACGACCAAACCTTAGCCTAAAAATTATTCTTAGTCCCTATTTATTTTCCCCTTGTATTCCTTATATTTATAGCATGGCCTAATATTATGCCAACAGGATCCTTTTCTTTTACTCATGGTTCCCTTTGCAAAAAACTTTAACTTAAAGTTTTAACACGAAGGCCTCATTGTCATTTATCAATGCAAATGAGACCTTAGTATTAGAGATGTATCCTAAGTCTCTATCTACCCAAGTCTAACTTTTCTATTGGTATGGTCCTTTTTTTTTTCTAGCATGGTCCTTTTATTACCTACTTATCCTAAAGCCTTAACACTAAGGACGCATTCATGTTTATTAACATGAACGAGACCTTTGTAATAAATTTTTAGCCTAAGTATCTATCTACTTAGGTCTGAATTTCATATTGGTAAGGCCTTTTTTATTTTTTTAGCATGGTCCCTTTGTTACCTACTTAGCATAAAGCCTTAATACTAAGGCCCCATTCATGTTTATTAACATGAATGAGACTTTATTCTTAATATTTTAGCCTAAGTCTTATTTCATCCTAGGTATTAACTTAAAAACCTTGCTCCTTTACAAATCTAATGGTCTACACTTCATTGAAACATTTATTTAGATGGGGTGAAGCCAATGTTAAAAATTCAAAGGCTCATGAAGCTTTGTGGAGTAGATATGGGGCACTCCTGCATTCTAATTTTGATAGCAAAGGGTCTTACATATTGAATGTAACCAATGGTGTGTAACTAATTAGATCATGATCAATAGATCTCACTTCATCATGGCTTTTAATTAGATGGAGTGAAGCCAACATTTAAAATTCAAAAGGCCTAAGAAGCCCCACAGAGTCACCATGTGGTGCTCCCACATATAAGAACTTGATGAGCTTAAATTTGATGTTTATCCAACCATCATTTGATGTCTATGAGTTTGTCATTAACATATGTATGATCATCAAATTTAATCCCACTAAAATTAGGAACTTGATGTGATTAATTATGACATTCACGTGATTATCATTTGACATCCACAAGGCTATCATTGATGTCCAAATGACTATCAACTTTAAGCCCACTAAAACTAAGAACTTCATGATATTAAATTTGACATTATTGTTAATGTCATTTGACACCATGAGGCCATCATTAACATCTATGATACTATTAAATTCAATCTCATAAAATGTTTTGTCTAAACAAAGGGGCATGCTTTATGTTATTCAAAGAGGAGACTTTGATATTATGCTTTAAAAACATAGCATAAAATGATTTAACCTAAGTATTTTCATGTTTATTAATATGAAATATACTTAAATAAATGCATTTTAACCCAAGTCCTTTATATGACTATGCATTGATTAAAGCTCATGCATCTTCTAGGATCCAATGGTCCACACTTCATCGTGACCCTTGATCCAATGGTGCAAAATCATCTATGACTATTCAATAGTTCTATGAGAGCTTATGGGAGAAACATGTGGTAGATTCATGTTTGCATTGTGACTGGTGTAGGATATAGAGCTCAAAATATCCATAGAGGTGTCAAGTGACACAACCATGGGGCTTGATACCAAGATGACCAATGACATGTGAGGGCTCGAATCATGATCAATGGCCCACACTGATCCTTAAATTTTGATCAAATAGTATGAATCAAAAGGCATTTATAAATGCTAATGGCTAGTGATTTGAAGGAATTTATGAAAAATTCCATGAAAACTGATAGATAGACACCACATAAGCACCATATAAGCACCAAATGACAAAAATAAATATCTTGTGTACTCAAGAATACAAATGTATAAAGGCAAAGGAAAAAATCAAATCTAAAGCATGTATGATCTGAAGTCTAGGAAATACATCACCATTAAAGCTTTAAGAGAACCCCAAACCTACATAAAAGCCTTAAGTTGTGCTCAATTTGATCATAGTTAAGCTAAAAGAGAGTTTAATTGTAATTTAGGCATGAAGAATTGACCTAAAGACCATTTGAAACATAAAAGTAAGAAATTTTCAAAAGTTTAGAAGCCATCATAGCTCAGAGGCATCAATATAGGGATGAGATAGAGTTATATTTATCTACAAACAATGAAGAGGTCTTTAAGGACACTAACCTAGACATTATTACATTGAACACAAGTAATAAGAATTGGTCCAAGTTATTTTGGGCCATTGAAGAGATGCAGTCCATCATGAAAGAACAATATAAGATTACCACTATAACTAGAAGATATTAGGATGTAGTTATATTCTAAATGGCCTATCTCCACCATGTGGTCATGAAACTAGAAGTAATCCATTGTATTGACATCCTTTCTCATATTTTTAAGGACTATAGGATAAGTGGGGTTGAATTATTCATGAAATGACCTTTAAAATAATTTCATTCATTTCCCCATTATCCTTTGAGGGTTATTACAATCTTCAAAAACCCCAAGTGGATTTTACCACGATTAAGGAATGAACAGGAAAGAATATCTAGACACCATCCTTAGGCCATGGTTTCTCCAAGGGAGACATGTGATCTGAGACCTTGCTAGAAATATCCCAATTTAGAGGGGGGGTTAAAGTAATCATGAATCTATTGAATATAATCTCTATAGCCCCTTTAACCACTTATGCCAATAAGAGTTGGGTGTCCTACATTTAATTTATGATAGAGAAAGGGCTCACTCTTTTAGTTGGAAAGATGATCAACATATATCTAGAAAGATAATTCATAGCCATTAATAATAGGAACCGTACCCAATTCTTCATGATGTCCTATTTGTTGGATGCCTCAGTAGCCTCTACCTAGATCCCTCGTATCAAAAATTGATCACTTGAGCAAAGATTTATAGTCGCCCACCACTATTCAAATCTACACATATTTAAATATAATCATAACATGTAATTCATCTATGACTATGTGTATCTAGCCTTGGTATAAGCCATCAAAGGGATCCCTATGCCTAGGATAATCCCTCTAGTCAAGAAACATGTGAAGGTAATGGGATACGTATATTTGTATCTAGATTGTATAGTGATCAAAATTGAAGAGATATTGATCTAACCTTACAGGTTACATGTCTATGTTACCATCAAGTTGGCAGAGCAAGAAATTACATACCAACTTATTAATGTTGTGGACCTAGTGTGTAAATACAAGAAGAAAGGCCTAATCCATCAATTTCCTTTTACTATTGGCAAGATTGTGTTACAAAATTGGGATCAGGTGAATACTGTGGCTAGGCATAGGTACTCTTTAAAATTTTAACTTAATGAGCTGAAGATGTGGCACCCCAGTGGCACGGTCTCCACACACTTGAAATCTAAGAAATTACCCAAGCTAATGTATGTGGATGAAATTTATGTAAATGAGAAAATATATATGAAATCAAATAATTTCAAATAAATATTGACTAGGATTAAAGAAAACAACATTATACTTAAGCACAGAATGTCTAGTGATGAGAATCCCCCTAGAGACATATGGAAAATGGGACCTCTAAAATACCATTTACTACCTGGACCATTAAGGGCCCCCAAGAAGAAACACAAGTGGAAGGGAAATAATCCCAAGCACATGTTATATAAGGTCTTGACAAGGAAATGTTGGAAGAGAGACCTAGTGAGTAGCCATCATCCCCAATCCCTCACTAAAGACTAGAGTCCCTAGTGAAATACTTAGACATGATTACCTTGGATCCAAATGAAATAGTGGAGGATTACCTTGAGGCCTTTGTTAAATCATATGGCTCTGATGAAGAGGAGGAACATGTTGAATAAGAATAATCACAAATGGAGTAGGCTAAGAAAGAAAAAGGAAAAGAAGTTACCCTAAACCTTGTCTCAGTAGCACCATTAAAGAAGAGAAAGGTAGAATTGGCAATGGTCCTAGTGGGATCAAAGAAGCTAAAGTTGAATTTCACTGACCCCATGAATGAATTCAAATTATTTAGTTATCAGTAACCCATCCATGGACCAATCATCCTTGATTGGTTCATCTATGGAAAAATGTAGAAAATCCCCACCTGACACCATTCATGGGCCTTGACCAAGACTATTAACATTGATGTGCATGATAATATCAAGCCATAGATAAGGGCTTTAATGAAGGAGGAGGAAGAAAGAGGAATAGTGACCACTAAATGTTCATACAGCAAGAAGATAGATGTTCTAGGACCATCAGGTAGTACCTATATGAAGGATCCTAAACCTTAAAAGTATACTAAATCAACTACTACTATGAAATTCAATCTAGAGATAGATGGATTGGAGAGAGTAAAAACTAGAAAGGCCATGGTGAGGACTAAAGAGATCACATTCCAAAAGGTTGAGCCATTTTTAGGATTAAATCTAGTTGAGGGATAATATCCTCATGAGCTACCCATCCATGAAGAGGATGTTGAAAGACTAGCTGAGGCTCATTCAGGTCAAGTTAGAGTAGAAATTATATGTATGAACAAAAAAATATCTAATTTAGAGAAGGGATATACTTATTTAAGGACACATTCTATCTTATCAATGCCTGAGGTGATAATAAAATTATTGGAAGAATCCTTCTATGATATGTTTAAGGCCTTGAAAGTAATGAAGCTAAGGCAAAGTGCATTGGCATAATAGAATGTTGTGGTTAAGGGTCTAGTAACCTAATGGTAAGATTTAAAGGATACAATAATAGGGATGATCAACATTTACGTTAGAAAGTAGATTCTTGGTTTTAAGACAATTAGTTTGGGACACTTGAATGCAACTCTAGGAACTATTATTGATAAGGTCCATAATCTGAGTGCATGGTCACATGAATTGGAGAGGATCCTAAAGGATGATGAGGAATTAACTCGAAGGATTGAACAACTACTTAGGACTATGTTAACTAACCCTACACAACTCACTATCCTAGGCATCATCAAAGATGATGAATTTAAATACAAGGATACCTTGAAATAAAAAGTAAAAGATAAGGCCAGTCTAGGGAAGATAATAGTAGGATCCTAGACATGATCCTTGATGCAAGAGAAAGGATAGTTAAGGCTAGAAACATTAAAGAATCCATGGATGTAAATGCTAAATAATTGAATGATCTGGCTGAAAATGAAGAGAAGTGTTTTTTAAGACTAACTATGGATTTGGAACTAGTCAATGAGCAAAACCAAAAGGCTATGAATATCCTCCAGCAATAGTACGAAAGTTCTCAAGAGCAAGGCCCACCAGCCAAGTAGTTAAATGATATTCTATTTTTCAAAATAATTTTTAATGGTTTGAAAAGAAAATAACCTTTTTAAAATGCATATGATAGTTTTTTAGCATACTACCTCTAGGTCAATTTAGTTTGGAAAAGCAAATGTATTCTAGAATTTTGTAGAAAAAGGATAGCTGTATTTTTTTCTTGTGCATTTGTAGCTTGTAATTGACTGGTATACTACCTTGTATTCTTATAAAAGGTAGTACCACTATTTTTTAAAGATAAAATTTTGAGAAAAAAATGTTTACTTTTAGCAGTTAATACAATCAAGGAATTCTAAAAATATTGTCTAGATTTGTTTATGTCAATTGTTACATGGATTTTCTCTTTATTACTAGTCTTAAGTCCTAAATTTGAATAGTTTCTATGAATTTTGAGTTTCATCTTTTATTATAGGGTTGATTATTTGTGATTATGCAAGATTAGTTGAATGATATTGAATTTGATTCATTTTATTTTCTCTGCATTAGAATATGCCAATGCTATTTGAGTGTAGTAGCAAATCTTTAAAGTAAAATTTAGTTTACTTGTACTTATTTATATCATTCTCAGAGGTTTTCTTGGTGTGTAGTGATATTTGAGCTTATGCTATTTTTTACTATATAATGGTTAAGTATGCTTGAAACTTTGTCATAATGTTTGAGGCTAAGATCAGTAATCACTTATTCTCTTTCTGCCTTACCTTTATCTTTTGCTTCTTTTTTAACCTAATCATTTTAGTTTATATTTCATTGTAAATGTCCATTTATATTAGTCTGTAGTTTAATATTTGATAACAATTCACTAGTATTATCATAGATACTTACTCTTTGCAAAAAATTGGCCCATCATGGCTCCCAATCATAAATTAATATAAATTTTATGGAACAGTTAAACATTGCTTTGCCACTATTTCACCACAAGTAATATAAGTTGATAATACCTACTACTCATGCTCTAAATTCTTATAATTATAAAATTAGAAGTGTTCTTTGAACACTAAGGACACCTATGATATATTTAGAAGAATCAAGAATGGGGAGAGTTAGTTGAGTAGTTGAGTTACTCAGCATGAATGGGTGAATATAGTTGAAAAGTGAAGTGATGACTCACAAGTTGGTTAAAATTTTATAAAATGACTCATAAGATTAATTTGGATAAAATAGTTGTATATGATTTAATTAATTTATTATTAATTAATCAATTATTGAAATATGGATCCAATGGTGTTAATATTAATTTGAGTTTATGATTATGTTGGGTTAGTTTGTCAAAGCTAATTTTGACTATAAATGGTGAAATTTAGGTAGGACATTTTCACCTCTTTGAAAGTATGTTGTGAAATAATGCCATTTTAAATAATTGTAAATAATGTAGAGCCTTGATGATTAGATAAAAAAAGTTATACTAGGTAACTAGAAATGAATGTGAGATTCCCCCTCAAGTGTTTTTGTCATAAAATGGATGAATGATCAAATAACAAAGGAATATGAGGAGATGGTTAATATAAGTAATGAAGATACTTGTCTCAATAAAAATTATTGTAAGATAATAGAGAGTGCATGTAAAACTATTTACCCCTGGCTATTAAAAACTAGATAAATATATTAGAAAAAAATATTTCCGATTCGTAGACTACATGCTTGGATAGGGCTCAAGGAATCAAGGTTATTAGGAGTGGATGTGGAAATCATATATCTCGATGATGGTAATATATGATCCATAAAATGAAGAATATAGATTGTTTAAACTATGATAAAATTTTACAAAATTGATATTTATAAGTAGTGATAAAGATATATACCACTTTTATAAGTTGACGATAAGAAAATTTTGGATGAAAAGTACTTGAAATTGAAATGGGAGGGTAACAATGGAGTGATACGGGGTAAATAGATAGGGGAATATTTCCTAATTATGAATCATGGATAATGATTTGAAATGTGTCAAATCAAAAAAATACATACATAGTTTTACCTAGAAATCATTTAACTCAAATATATAGGGGTTGGGGGCATTTTGAAATTCATTTATGTAATTTCCCTTGAGAGCTTTGATTTCCTAGTGATTTAAATTATTACATTTTTATCTAGATTATGAGGTGAAGTTGAACTAGATTTTAGTAGATAGGTATTGCAATGAGAGATCACAATTTTACCAACATCTAGAGGGGAGTGATGTTGTAGTAAGTAAAATTTTACTTTTATAAAAAGAAAATTGATATTATTTAATGCTTAGGGAAAATGATGAAAATGATCTTAATATTTTGTGAATGATTAATTTGGCATAAAATATGATGAAATTGTTGATGTAAATGATGAAATCATCAATAATTAGGGCTTAAATGTGTTTAGAAAAAAATTTAATGGTCATGATGAATTTATTGATAGGTGTAGCAAATTCATTGAATATTTTGGAAAATTTGTCATTACTAGTGGAAAATTCATCATATGCATTATTGAAATAATTCTAATTGGATATAAAATAAATGGATGTGTTATGAAATGGAATTATAAGTGTGATTGTGAGATAAATAATTTCATTGAATATGATTAGCATAGTACTTGTGTGGTTATGTGCAAGAGAGACTATCAATACTATGCACATGGGATGAGTAATCTATAGCTATGAAGCTAATGATAGGGTTAAATTATTACAAGATTGGGGTATTAGAGGTGACAAATTTATCATACATAGCATATTTTATTGATATACGAAAAGACATGTCCTACATGATGGCATTGAATAAGTGATATCATAACAATACCAACACATTTCACCTGCTAATAGGTGAGATGACTATGAAACTAGATGATTTATGGAGGATTTTAAGGATTCCCATACTAGGAACACAAGTATGTTATAGTGAGGGTGAAAAAATAGTGACACTATATAAAGTGTTTCGAGAGGAGATGATACTAGTGGTGAAGGGAGGGATTAATATTGATTGATGCATGGGATTGGAGATAAACTCATTGATGGTTGTGTTGATTGTGGTTGTAAGTGTCATTATGCTACCTAAAAAGATAAAAAGGATATTTCTATAAGAATTATTAAATGTGTTTGGAGACATGTTCAATATTGACACGTAGTTTTCATGGTGGCCTTACATATTTATGTATTTATGTAAGGATTTATGCCATATGGTGTATACAAGTAGGGTGTCTATATGATCATCTAAACTATTGAAAGTGTGGTCATGGGATCACCTTATGATTGAGAATCTTAAAATTCAATTCAGGATGATGATAAAGGATGAGACATTTAAATATATGTGGAATGTGATTATAGCATTAAAAATGACACATTTATGAGATTTTGATTTTAATAATAGAGTGATCGATGATTTACGAGCTAAGTAAGTGACATGGAGGCAATATAGAGAGGTTGATCAACATTAGATACCTGATGTGATACACATGGATTATGTTTTGACATTGTGATACATTATTGGCTAGCATGAGTATATCATTAAGTGGTATAAACTTGATAGATTGATGAGGCAATTTGGTATCAGGTAGGGTATTTTAATAGGTCCTATTTTTTTA